>JAJJMC010028335.1:78841-191324 GCA_023531435.1 Papaver californicum
CCTTGAACACTTTTTGAGCCAATTTTTCCACAAATCTTTATTCTTCTCAAAAGCATAAAAACACGTAATAGATACAAAATCGAATACTAACTCACTAGAAATTAAGGTGCAATTCAGACACTAAAATGTGTCTATCACAAGGGGAAATGGAGATCAAGGGAGATCAAGATGATGCGAAGTTTTGTAAAATGGCGGAGGTAAGAATGCATGAAGAGAAGGAACAACAACAGCGTGAAAGGAAGATAAACCGTAGGACCGAAGCAAAGGAAGATGAAATCAATCAGTATTTGAAAAGAAACACCGAACAAAAGTCAGCAAATGAGTTAGGAGAAAGCAGCAAGAGTCAAGAAAATTCAACAAGTCAGCAGTTCGAAGGACCCTCATAGCAATTAAAGGGAACTTCAACTTCGATCGGGAATCCAAAACCAATTTTCACTTCTATAGAAGAAACTAAAATTGTAAATATTGGAACTTCAGAATGGCCTAAGCAAGTGTGAATTGGAACATTGATGAAAGAATACATAGAGCAAAGTTTAATCAAGTTACTTCGCGATTTTGTAAATATATTTGCATGGAAAATGGAGGATATGCCCGGGATAGATCCGAGCATCGTACATCACGAATTACAAATACGTCCCGATGCTACACCATTTCGACAACGGATACGCAAGGTTGCACCGGAGTATCACGATCCAGTTGAAAAGAAATTAGCAAAGCTTCTAAGTGCAGGATTCATCCGAGAAGTGCGATATCCAACTTGGATTTCTAACATGGTGATCGTTCCGAAAAAGAACGGTGGAGTAAGAATCTGCATAGACTTCACCAACTTAAATAAAGCATGCCCAAAAGATAGCTATCCACTTCCTAACATTGATCAGTTGGTAGATGTTGTAGAAGGCCATGAAGCATTATCTTTTATGGATGGTCAATCGGGATATAACCAAATTGCACTTGTTGAAGTAGATCAGGAACACACAGCGTTCTTCACTCCTCGGGGGTTGTATTGCTATACCAGGATGCCGTTTGGATTAAGAAACGCGGGAGCAACATATCAACGATTGGTTGATGCAATTTTTAAACCTTGGATCGGACAAATATTAGAAGTTTATGTGGATGATATGTTGGTAAAAAAGCAAATTATCTATCAAGCATCTACAAGACCTCGCTGAAATCTTGGTGCATTACGAAAATACAAGATGAAAGTTAATCCGGAGAAGTGCACTTTTGGTGTTACTTCGGGGCGTTTCTTGGGTTATTTGGTTACAAAAAATGGAATTGAAGTTGATCCAGCAAAGATTCAAGCAATAACAGATATGCCATCACCCAACAGCATTAAAAGTGTACAGAAATTAAATGGATGTCTGGCTGTTTTAAGCAGATTTATTGCCAGATCATCAGAATGGTGCAAACCCTTCTTTGAAATACTCAAGAAGAAAAATAAATTTGAATGGAATGATAAATGTGAAAAAGCTTTCCAAAGCATAAAAAAGCACCTAGCTACATTGCCATCATTACAAAAACCGGAACCAGAAGAGATATTAACTTTGTATACAGCGGCAACGGAAGATGCAATCAGTGCAGTGATGGTATTTACTAATGAGAAGATAGAAAAACCAATATATTATATCAGCAAAACCCTTAATTCGGCAGAAAAAAATTACACTAAGATCGAACAACTCATCTTATCATTAATCTTTTCCACTCAAAAGTTACGTACTTATTTCCTCACACATTATGTTCGTGTCCCGAGCAAGGCACCGTTACAATCAGTATTGAAAAATACAGGAAATGTGGGAAGGATCGATAAATGAAACGCACAGCTAGAACAATTCAACATCATTTATGAGTTGCAAACCGCACAAAAATCTCAAGTTTTATCTGACTTCCTTGCAGATTTCCCGATTGAAGAAGAATATGAAATTCAAGGTCCGATAACTGGGAAAAAAGCAGTTTACTTATTTAAAAACTTTTTTGTTAAAATTTCTATCACATTAATAATTTATTTTTTATCTATGATTAAAGGATTACCAGGATGCGAGGAAGAGGACCCACAAGATATTCTGAACTCAGCAAACTCTCAAGGGTGGGAAGTCTTTGTTGATGGGTCCCGAAACAAAGAAGGAGCAGGAATTGGCATTGTGATTACTGCATCAATGGGAGATCGAATGACACATTCATTTCTTCTTGAATTTGAAGAACATACAAATAACATAGTAGAATATGAAGCTGTGCTTCATGCTCTAAAACTCATCATTGAACTAGGAATCAGCAATGTTCGACTTACAAGTGATTCACAGTTGGTAATTCGACAGATCGAATTAAAATATCAAACACTTGATGCAGATTTAGCACAATATAAAGATCTTGTTCAAATTCTAGCAAATCAAAAATCCCAAACATTACTTTTCGGCATCTATCCCGAGACAAAAACCGACATGCTGATGCTTTGGCATTCATTTCCTCCATGGTAAACGACCCTAATATCACGGCAGTAAAAGTCGGAAGGATATATGAACCATCCATCCAGATAAGAGCACTTCATAATATAGAAGAAAATATAACAGAAAAAAATTAATGATCCCGCAATACAAAATGATCCATCTATGCCTCAACAAATAGGTGATCAATCAAGTGAATCAGATTGGAGGACCGATTCATCAATACTTACAAGATAACATATTACCCACCAATTCTCTAGAAGCAAGAAAAATTCAACTCAAATCAAATAATTACTAGCTTCGGGATGGAATTTTGTATCGAAAATCATTTCTCGGGCCATTATCCCGATGCCTATCACAAAAGGAAGGAATTCGGATACTCAAAGAAATACATTATGGGGATGCGGGAAACCACAATGGAAGACGATCACTTGCATTAAAAGCCAAAACTCAAGGTTATTATTGGATATCCATGCAAAAGGACTCAGACAACATGGTACGAAGGTCTGAAGAATGCCAACGATTTGCAAAGAAGATCAAAGCACCTGCCACAGAGCTAAATTCTATACTCAGTCCGTGGTCATTCGCAAAATGGGGGGTAGATATTGTTGGTCCGTTAGTTGAGGGAACCAAAAAGAGAAAATATTTAATAGTGGCTACCGATTATTTCACCAAGTGGGTAGAAGCTAAAGCATTAGCTCGGATCAGAGTTTCCGATGTATTCACATTTTTATTTGAAAATATCACATGTAGATTTGGGATCCCAGCATCCATAGTTTCTGATAATGGACAGCAATTTCAAGGAAAGAACATCGATATGTTGTTTGAAGCTTATAATATTCAAAAATACAAATCCACACCATTTTATCCCCAAAGTAATGGACAAGCCGAATCCACAAATAAAACAATTGCAATAAATATGAAGAAGACATTGGATGGGTATCACAAGCGTTGGTGTGAACAATTGCATAATACATTATGGGCGTAGCGCACCAGGAGAAAAGAATCCACTGGAGAGTCACATTTCCTTCTCGCATATGGTGCAGAAGCAGTCATACCAACTGAAGTCATTTTACCCACGACAAGAACAGAAGCATGGGAGAAAAATTTAAATACAGATCTAATGTTACAAAAGTTGGATGATTTAGAAGAAAAGCGGGAAGTGGCAATCCAGAAAATGGAGAACTATCAAAGAAGGTTGGCACGGGATTATCACAAAAGGATCAAGTCCCGAAACTTTGTCCAAGGACAATATGTTTTACGGCAAATCCCAGAATACCATCGGGACAAAAATGCTGGAAAGTTCGCACCAACTTGGGACGGTCCATATATAATACACGCATCAGCGGGACAAGGATCGTACTATCTCCGAAATATGCAAGGAGACACCTTACAACATCCATGGAATGCACAATACCTAAAGCTTTATTACCCATTAATAATAGCACAACTTTGGAGGCCAACACAGGTACTTAAGCCTTTATTCAATCCTTTATTTCACAATAAAATTCTTTGTGAGTTTATACTTACAATAAAATTCAAATCCAGGAACATCTCATTCTGGAAAACGCTCTGATTGGCGACATAATCAAAATTCAAATCCATGAACATCTTATTCTGAAAAACGCTCCGATTGGCGACATAATCAAAATTCAAATCGAGGAACATCATATTCTGGAAAATGCTCCGATTGGCGACATAAACAAAATTCAATCTTAATGCCAAAGAGGTAAATGTCCTATTAGAATTTAAATAATTCAAAAGTTCTAATAAAGAGGGAATGCCTGACTTATGGTTATCATTTTCAGAGTACGTTCGTGACCAACCATGTATCTTACCCCTGGCCCGGGTTTGTTTCGCATGTGTGGGATCTCGAATTATATGTTTTGAGGTATATACACTTCAATCCATTGTACTCATGAAACAATATGATTAACCTAAAGATTTTATAAATATCATATTTTGTGCAGGAACAATATTCAGAGCACAATCCAGTAAAAAGTGAAAGATCGCAAAATGACGTTTTCAACGATAATAAGTCAAGCTTCAAAATAACAAAGGATCGGGACACAAGAACAGAATATCAAAAGATGAAGCTAAGAACATTAAAGCCAAAAGCAAGTACAACTACACTTCAGGGTTGGACCGTCGGGGTGGTTGAGGAGGAACCACTGGAACGGCAGCACGACCATTCAAAACAGAAGGATCGGCTTGAGCACGATCCAAGGCAGAATTGAATGACATTGCAATTTTTGCCTTGGCATCCTGTCTCACCCAGACGATATAAGCGTGCCTGTAATCAATTTCTGATTGAAGATCTTTAATCTTTTGCTGATCCTTGTCTACTTTCTCTTTTTCAGCATTTAATTCCTTTAATAGCTCATCAGATCTTGATTTTACTTTTATAATTTCCTGTTCTTGAGCACTCAGCTGAGATTGTAAATCCCGAAGCTTGATTGTATTCAGGGCCACATTTTTCTCTGAAGTCTTCAGCTCTTCAGTAATGTTTGTTATCGTGTTGTTTGCAATGTTGAGTTCGGCTCCTGCTACTGTTGCTCGGCCATTGGCTTCATTAATCTTCTTTTCTAGCACTGGAAATCAGAATGAATATTAGATAAACCATATAACACCTTAAATAAAACAAGCATATAACTCAAACATATACCTCTAACTACAGACTTAAACTCTGCTTCTTTAAGGGTTAAAGTTTTCAGAACTTCCTGATATTTGGATTCAGCTCTATTACGTCTCCAGGTATTCAAATCAATACTATCGGACAACTGTGCTAATTTCCCCTTAACCAGTTCCATATCCATATTTACTTCTCTTGCATGATTGTTCAACTGAGTCATCCTACGCTGGAACCTAAACAGGGATTCCAAGTCTCCCTCTGATCCCATAAATGAATGGCAGAACTTCAAAAAAAAAAAAAAAAAAAAATACGTAGGATCGTACCCCCTTCTGGTTCGCACCTAATACTAGAACGAACAGTAGGATCGTACCCCCTTCAGGTTCGCACCTAATACTGGAACGAAACGTAGGATCATACCCAATATAGGTATGATCTAACCTATAGAGGTACGAACCCAAAATAAAATATGAACTAAGAAATAAAGAACGAACCTTGATTCTGATCTTGAAGCTTTTGATTTTGATCCTCAAAATTTTGAAGTTGTTGTTGTTGCTGTTATTCTTGTTCTTGTTGTTGTTGAAGTTGTTGTTGAAGTTGTTGTTGAAGATTGTTGTTTTGCTGCTTGAGATTTTCAATTTCTTGCTGTAAATTTTTATTTCCACTTTTCGCCTTTGTTACTTCATTCTTGAGTATCAGCTCCATCATTACGGCCCGAGCCTTATAAAATTTGTACGCTGCAAATGTACAATCGGTACCGTATTTAAGCTGAGCGAGAGCTTGATGTGAAAAAGAGTACGACGAACCCTCTGTCATGGTCAGAATTTCATTCAAAGAAGAAGGAAGACTGAGCGAGTACGATTGATCGAAGCACTCGCTTTGGAACCAAGCATCCCGAGTACTATCCAGTGAAGCAGCACCAAATGAAGTCCGCAGCCTAGCCATTGAAGCACTATCGGATTTCGATGAATCATGCTGAGCGGAAGTATTCAGAAACCCTTTAGAAACAAACCCTTGAAAGGCTTCATCTTCTTCACCTGCAAGAGTGATTCCCTCATCCTCTTCAGAGAAAGGCCATTGAATGGAGGGTTCAGCATCAGGCATTTCATCATCGCTATCATTAGCAGGAGCGCCAGATCGAGCTAATATCCCGATGGGGGAATTTGATGCATGAATAACTCCAGGAGCATTTTCATCCCCAACAGGGCTCGGGACATCAGGAACAACTGAAGCTGAAGCGCTTGGAACTATATTTTCAACATTGGCCTCTTCAGAAATATCATTTCTTTGTTCCTGTACAACAACATTTTCATTTTCAACATTTTCATTTTCAACATTTTCTTCAACAGCAACAGCTTCGATCAATTCTTCTATATTTTCTTCCTCAATAGCAATATCATCTGCTTCTTCTTGAGGTAATCCAGTAAAAACTGTTATTGTACCGCTACACGGAGCAGTGTGCTCTATCTCAAAGGTAAAAGGAAGGGGAGAAAAAGAATCAAAGATATTGGAGGGAGCAGTGGCGGTAGAAACAGCATCAGAAATGGATTGGGGTATTGAAGGCTGCTCTGAAGAAAGAATAGGTTCCCCCACGCTAACAGGAACAACATTGATGATAACATGTTGTCCCGACACTTTGTATGGACCGAACCTTCAGCGTCCTGTCCCGTAGCAGTTATAAGAGCGGAACAGCTGCTCCCCTCACCTAAACAATCTCTAATTTCCCCTTCCTCTGCTTCAGAAGGGTATATTTATCTTCTCAATTTTCTCTTCTTCTTCTTTTCTTCAGGAAAAACTAAGTTTCGTTTTCCTTTACCTTCAATAACTTCTTTCTCAACTCTTTGTCTTCCCTCAACAATTTGAATACCAAGACTTGGGCAAGGATGAGGAGGAGGGACATCATTGACAAGTTCAGAATTGGGTTCAATCTGAAACACAAACATTTGTCCCGTAAGGAAAAATTCAGTAGTAGTTCGGAACAACATTGAAATAAAGAATAATACAAACCTTATAATCGAACTTATAGTCCTCGAAATTTAACCGCCAAGGGTAATAGCTTGGGAAACGATTTCGGAGCTCTTGAATTTTATTTTTGGAAATGTTACCGTAAATCCAAGGACCTTCAATTACAATTGGAGTACGATAGCATTTATAGTCATGATCATGACGAATTCTTTCCTTTGTGGGAAAATCAAGTTTGGTTTTGGGAATATGTTTGATTTTGGGATCATCAACTTCATATAATAAGGGAAATCCCAAAGACATTTGCGAACGGGGCTAACGCTCCACTTCACATAATTCTTCTTTGTAATACAATCTCCATATGTGGTATGAAAAATTTCAACAGTATAACTGCTGCGTTATGTAAAATCTGGAACGTAGCAAGTAAGGTTAGTCCGCCCTTCGCTCCGGAGACAACACTCATCAAGGATACGCCACCAATTTCCATTATACTGAGTAATGGATCGAGCAAGTCTGTGAGGAGAATTACCACGAATTGCAAGGACTTAGAATTGAAAAGGATTTTCTTCTTCGTATAATGGAATGCGAAGTTCGGCCTCTAATGCACCAGCAGAAATTAATAAACAATTGGGAGAATAGTTAAACTTCTGCATCGCTCCTAAAGTTAACACATCAGAATTTTTCTCATAAAACGAGACTTTAAAGTCCTTAAGATCATGTCTTAGCTTAAAACTCTCAATGTTCATTGATCGATAACTATAAGACGCTTGAGAACGCTTATTTCTTGAGGTGGGATTGGCAGTTGCAGAAGCCTCATGAGCTGGGTTACGAGCAGGCCGAGGCACGGCATACCTAGAAGAAGAAACTCTAGAAGGTCTTCCAAATTCTGGACGACATGATATTTTATCTGAAAAGAAAGTTTCAAAGAATCAAAATACGAAGGAATCAATTCAATCATATCTGTGAAAAGCTAATCATGATTAAACGTTAAAGTAAGATACTGAAAGTAAGATCCTCAACATACCTGAAGAAAGAAGATAAACAATTACTTGATCAAAGGAAAAGTAAATGTGATTGATGCTAAAAGTTCCTGAACAGTTGGGAGAACGAAAGTACTTGAAAATTTCAAGGAAGACAAAGAGCAGCAACTTTAAGAGGTAAAAACAGAAGTGAAAAAGACTGCATCGTATTTAAAGCAAAGAATAGAAACCGTCACAATTTGGAAAGGCATTAATTAAGGCAAATATTTGATTTCCTCGAAAAAAGGGGTAACTGACACAAACGTGATAATAAAAGTTACTGCTTCTGAAAAGTTCGCATAACGTGTGAAAAGAAGTAATGGAAAAGCAGGGAGTAATAATTGTTCTTCTACTTTTTTCAAGACCTTGGATCGACCGTTAAAAATTTTTGAAAAAAGAAGAAGAAGGGGGCAAGATGTTGGGAAATAAAAGAAGAGTGACACGTGTAAGGCAATTAAAGAAGGAAACAATGAAATTAAGAAGAATGAGAAGCACACAATCAAAGCCGTATCGAAGGATCGAAACGGGACAGATGTGAAAGACTGAGCAAATCTCTGCATGATCGACACCTAAGATCGGGAAAGTAACATCACACTGATCGAAACAGATAGCATTAAATGCGTATCGAACGGGAAAGTAGGAGTAATGATAAGCATGGAGCGGGAAAGTAAGAATAATGATGAACATGGAGCGGGAAAGTAAGGCGATAATTACTTTTATCATACGAATGACACGTATGATCGGGACAAATCTGATTCTCAAGGAACGAAGAACATGTGTAAACCATACAAGGTAACGGACCAAAAAGCAAAAGGCATGACCTGTCAATCTTATAAACATCCCGATCCTAATATAATAAGGAGAACGATAGAGGGTATCGGGACAAGAGGGACCCACTAATAAATCTATAAATAGAAGAGAGCATTCAACGGAGAGGGGGTCGGAAAATCAAAGATAAAAAAGGCTAAGGAAGATTTATCAAAGCAGAAGGAGAAAGATTATTAGGTATGTATATACCGTGGATGATTAGATCGAAAAGATAGGACCTTCATGATTCATTTTCTTGCTTTTTAAAGATGATGGATTTGTAACTGTAATTTTGATTAGATTTATGATCTGTAAATGAATGGATTGTTAAAATGTTTATCAAATCATTGTTTATAAAGAGGATTTTGTGTATCAATTCATTAGTTAAAATCTTATGTTTATTGTATTATCATTAAATCATTGGTTGTTAATGTCAATGGGAAAATTGGCATAAACATGAGCAATGTGTACGTTAGCAATAAATGCTAGTGTACGTTAGAGGTTATCAGGGTTATCTTTACTGTTATAAAACCCAATGTGCTATAACAGATTTATTAAGAATCATTTTGCTTTAATCAAACGCATCTCTGATGCTAGATAAATCTCATTCTTTAATCAAGATTCATAACTGATCTACTATGGTATCAGAGCTATTAAGCTCCTAATTGTTTCTCAAATCAAATTCAATTTCTTCTTGTCAAATGATCTGTGACTTTCCCTCAACTATGGAAAATCCAACATCAAATTCATATAGCAAGGTACCTCTGAATCAATTAACTAGTCTTGTTCCTCTCAAATTAAAAGAGGATACCTATCTTACCTGGAAACATTTGATGCTTCCAGTAATCAGAAAGTTTAAGCTCATGAAGTATCTTGAGGGTACTTACCAATGTCCTGAACAATACACCAATCAAAGAAATCAAAGTATTAATGTAGAAAATTTACACTATCTGGACTGGATAGATGAAGATTCAACAATAACTTTGTGGATAAATAGCACAATTTCAGAACCCGTGATACCCTATTTTGCAGCCTCTACTACTTCTCAAAATTTGTGGAACAATGTTGAAGAAAGGTTTGCAAGATCATCATCTACTCATTGCATTCATCTGCACACCAAGCTACTTTCTGTTAAACAAGGTAACAAAACCATATCTACTCTTACAGATGAAATAAAAACTCTTTCTGATCAGCTTGCAGCAACAGGAGAATTGATTTAAGACAAAGAACTAGTTGTCATTACCTCATCTGCCTTGCACAATGATTAAATTCCATTTTCCACCTCAATGAGACATAGGTATCCTCCAATAACTTTCATTGAACTTCAAAATAACCTTCTTAGTGAAGAGTCTGTGATAGGACAAAGAAATTCTGATATACTATCTAATGCTTCTAATCAAGCATTCAGTGCACAATTCAATCATTCAAGAAATCATTTCAGAGATAATAATTTCATATCTAGAGACTACACCAACTCAAACATCAGAGGTACTACTATGTATCAGCAACATAGTGACAGATTCAGTAATAATTCCTCTCAAAGGAGATCTCCTAACTTCATTAGAAGAGGTTCAAACTGCAGAAACATGTACAATGGACCAAGGCTCTCACAAGACTCAAGAAATCAAATGTACACAAATCTTGTTTGTCATATATGTGAGAAATCTGGACACAGTGCTTTAGATTGCAAGAATAGACTAAATTTTACTCATAATAATGCAACAACACCAGCAAGAATGTCTGCAATGCTTGCTTCTGCAAACATCATGGGGGAAAATCCATGGTATGCTGACAGTGGAGCAACTAGCCACATTACTCCAGAAAAGACTGAGCTGCAGGCATCCACAAGTTATCTTGGATCTGACAAGATCAAGGCTGCCAATGGTGAAGGTATGTCAATCACTCATTCTGGCTCCTCACTTAAATATGTACCTGGACATATTTTTAAGATGCATAACATACTTTTGGTGCCTCAAATAACACAAAATCTACTTTCTGTCCACAAGTTCACAGAAGATAACAACTGTTCTATAACTTTCAATTCATCTGGTTATTATGTGAAGGACTTTTCACTGGGAAGAAAATATTGGCAGGCCCTCATAGTGATGGACTTTATCCCATTTATCTACAAGGATCCACAAAGAACATAGCTAACTCTGCAGTAGCATCTTCATTGTCCTCTGAAGTATGGCACAGGAGACTGGCACATCCTTCCTTTGCAACTATGCAACATGTTGCAAAAAGTATTTCATTACCAAGTATTGCAAATAAACAAACATTGTGTAGTGCACGTTTGTGGGTAGATCACATAAACTACCCTTTCAAACTTTAATCAGTTTTCGTTCAAATCCACTGGAGTTACTACATATGGATTTATGGGGTCCAAGTCCTGTAATTTCTAAACAAGGTTATAAGTACTATGCTGTCATCATAGATGATTTTTCAAAATTTTGTTGGTTGTTTCATATGCATGAAAAATCTGAGTTTAGAAAAATCTTTAATCAATTCAAATTATTCATTGAAAATCAAATACCATACACTATAAAAGCTATCAGATCAGATTGTGGAGGTGAGTTTCTACATAATCAACTAGTTACATTACCGGAAATGAATGGAATAAAGCAAAAGTTCAGCTGTCCACACACTCCAGAACAAAATGGAGTGGCAGAATCTAAACACAAGCATATAGTGGAAGTAGGAAGGACATATCTCACACAATCCAAGTTGGATGATTCATTCTGGTCAGATGCTTTCTCAACAGCAAACTACACTATAAACAGATTGCCAATTAAAGCAATTGGGTACAAATCACCTTATGAGGTACTCTATCATAAACTTCCTGATTTTCACTTCTTAAGAACATTTGGTTCTCTTTGCTATCCATAGCTAAAGCCCTATGCACCACATAAACTAGCTCCAAGGAGTGTGCCATGTATATTTATAGGATACAGCTCCAAGCACAAAGGGTACAAATGTTTAGACCCTAGCACTGATAGAATATACATATCTAGACATGTTGTATTCAGAGAAACTATTTTTCCATATCAAACAATGTTCAATTCAACAAACACAACCTCAAAGGAATATGACATCACTAAATTGCCAGAAATAACCACCCTGTCACAGTCTCCATCAATCACATATCAACCAAAAGAACTACAAGCTACTTCAATCATCAACTCACACATCATGCAGACAAGAGGTAAGTCAGGAATCTCAAATCCAAATGTGTATTTCACAAAACATGCTTCTTCTGCAGACATTCTTGCTCAAGTCCCACCAGTAACACCAACTTGCTACACAGAGGCAAGTAAAAATCCAAAGTGGAGACAGGCCTTAGTTGAGGAATATAATGCACTGCAGGATGCAAACACTTGGACAAAAGTTCCTCATCTGCCATATATGAACATAGTAGGGTGTAAATGGGTGTTTAGATTGAAATATCATCCAGATGGTTCAATTGCAATATATAAGGAAAGGCTTGTAGGCAAGGGTTTTCACCAGAAAGAAGGGTTAGACTACACAGACACCTTCAGTCCAGTTGCTAAGGCTACTACAATAAGAGTGCTTTTATTTGTTGTTGTTAGCTGCAATTGGAACATAAAACAATTGGATGTAAGCAATGCATTCCTACATGGGGACTTATAAGAAGATATCTATATGCAACAACCACAAGGCTTTGTGGATTTAGAAAATCCAACATATGTATGCAAGCTAAATAATTCTCTCTATGGGATAAAACAAGCTCCAAGAGCTTGGTATGCAAAGTTAAATCAAATTCTCCTTCAACATGGTTTCACACTTTCTACTGCAGACTCCTCTCTGTTCATTCAGAAGCAAGGCACTAGGCTAACATTCATTTTGGTCTATGTAGATGACATCCTCATTACACGTACTCCATCTACTTATTGCACAGACTTCATTGCAACTCTGCAGACATAATTTCCATTTAAAAATATAGGAGCACTTCATTATTACCTAGGTCTTGAAATCAAAAGAAATGGTAATGGTCTATTCATTTCTCAAGCAAAATATGCTTTAGATCTTTTGGAAAAACATAACATGTCAGGTGCCAAGCCAAGTTCAACTCCAATTCAGGCACATAACAAATTGAACTCAGAAGAAGGAGAGGTTTTGTCAGATCCAACAGGCTACAGGTCATTGGTTGGTGGCTTGCAATATCTGACCTGGTCTAGACCAGAGATTTGCTATGTTTTAAATCAAGTTTGCCAACATATGCAAAAGCCAAGAACATCACATATGATAGCAGCAAAGAAGATATTGAGGTATATTAAAGGGTCTGTTAACTATGGTATTTACTTCACTAAAGGCATAACATCACTGCAGGGGTACAGTGATGCAGATTGGGCAGGAGATTTCGTAACCAGGAGGAGCACTGGTGGCTACTGCTTATTCTTAGGTAATAATCCAATATCATGGGCTAGCAAAAGGAAAAATACAGTTGCAATGTCATCCACAGAGGCTGAGTTCAGAAGTTTGGCAAATACAACAGCTGAAATGCAATGGGTGGTCACGCTATTAACTGAGATGTTCTTAACAATTCATGGTAAACCACTCATTCTATGTGACAGTGTCAGTGCTATAGCATACTCTTCAAATCCAGTCAATCACAGCAAAATAAAACACCTCGTTGTTGACTATAACTTTGTGAGGGAACTCATACAAGATAACAACTTGAAGGTGTCCTATGTCTCCACAGTGGATCAAGCTGCTGATGTCTTTACTAAGGGGTTCTCAGGGCCAAGGTTCAAGTATCTCAGAAACAAACTGAGTGTTTTTGCTCTGCCAGCCACACAGTTTGAGGGGGGGTAATAACAGATACTACTCTTACACTGTGTTTACACTCTACACCTTACAACAACACTGAATTGTGTGAGTTACACATGTGAGGAATGTGTACGTTAGCAATAAATGCTAGTGTCCGTTAGAGGTTATCAGGGTTATCTTTACTGTTATAAAACCCAATGTGCTGTAACAGATTTATTAAGAATCATTTTGCTTTAATCAAACGCATCTCTGATGCTAGATAAATCTCATTCTTTAATCAAGTTCATAACAGATCTACTAGAACTCATGTTCCTTGCATCGCAAAAACAACAGTGATGATAACACCACGGGTTTTCTTGTTGGCGTACTCAGACATAATGGTTGCAGAAAGTGGGTAGTCACCACCGAATCCAAATCCAAGCCAGAAACGGAAGAAACATAGTGTAACCATGACTGCTTTTGGCTGGTTACCCAAGAGAAACCAGCTATTGAACAGGTTGTTAGGCGCAATAACTAAAAATAAATAAAAATCAAATAAATAAAAATTATTGATTCTTAACTCTTTAATTGATGGAAGGAGATTTATAGAAAATAAATATATTATTTTATTATTATTATTTATATTTTATTAATCTTATTTTTAGTAGAAAAATAATTAATTTTTGGATTTATTATTTAGGGTAATTTTAGAAGAGTCTAGAAGTTTATTTTAAGAGTTTTAATAAGTTAGGAAAGTTGCCAGTAGATACCTTGGGAAACAAGTTTATAGGTTTTTGATAAGTTTATGGTTTGTTTAGTAGGAGTTATCTATATAAGGAGCTCCAAAAACGAAAATTAGAGGAGTTTTTTTTATTAATTAAAATTATTTTATTTTCATTAAACTTGTTGAGTTTATTGATTTTGATTTTTATTCATAGTTGGGTTTACCCCGAAGTATGAATATTAATCTCATATCTATAGTCGTTATTCGTAGTGAATTAACGAAGTCTAGATAACCCCGTAGACTTTAGGATATCTCTTTGAAGATCAACTAATTTTTATCGATTTCTACCCATTCTATCAGTTATTTTTCAATAATTCTATTCCGCTGCGATTATTATCATCTTTCACGCTTTCGATATGCATCATTAATGGAAGTGATTTGTCGAAACGGATGAGCTCCTCGTATCTCCGTAATAATAACATGGTATGCATCAAAACTTTAGAAAAACAGACTATCCTCAAGACATTAGCGCCGCTACACTCAAGAGTTATGTTATAGCGTCCAGCTACACTCAAGAGTTATGCTAGGATAAAACACTCTACTACACCTACTACTAGCATATGTAGTAGATGCTCAACTTGAGATTGGAAACTCCGAAAAAACCCTGAAAAAAAATCTCGAAAACTTGAAAAAAATAATAAAAAGTTATTATTCATGTGGTCTCTCCAAAAATATGGAGAAACCTTTTCCCCTTTTTTATTTTATCACAATAGGTCGAGAAAAAGCTTGTTTATATAATAACTTAGTACAACTTAAGAAGATGGATTTTCCCGATGTGGGACTAATAAGTTTATATAGTCTCTTAAAACAACTTAAGATCGAAAACTCCCCGATATGGGACTAATAGTTTTTTCATTCACAAAAGAAAACAATAATTTATTTATTTTTTTAAAATCTTAAAATTCATATTATATAATATATACACACAGGTGACCATAACAAGTAGGTAATACCGTAGACACGCTTTCTACCCATTCGATCACCTAGCCAACCAAAGAAGAGCTGACCAGCAAGTGTGCTGATCAGAGCGACACCATTAACAACTGCATCAACATTTGGTGTTAAACTATCAGGTTTAGCAGATCCTTCGACAATGTAGTATATTCTGCGGAGCAATTTGGTGATGAGGAGATGCAAAAGGGATCGTAAGCATCTGTGAAGAAACCTATACCAGCAATAACAATTGCGGTAAAATGGTACAATTGTTCTTAGCTACATCAAGTGCTTTAAGCACTTCTAGTTGTTCCTTCACCATGACTGCTCCAACTTGCCTTAATCTTTTTGCCCTTCTCTTTCAAGTTTCAAGGAGGGAAAAAAAAAGAGGTTGTTGTTGCTGAATGGAATAAAGGGAAAGAACGAAAGTTGTAATTTCAAATAAAGGGAGATTTCAGTTATATAGGTGTCACTTGAAAAGCATATTCCCTACACATATCCCTTTTATGTCAACTATACTCTTATATGTTTTTAAAGCTTCTTGTTCCCTTCCATTAATTGTTATAATCACAGTTTTGCATTGCCTACGCATCTGCAGCCATGTATCCTTGACAAGGTCAGATTCTTGTACATCAAAATATAGCACATATTGGTAAATTATTATGTTTTGCATCTCATTTCCTTTTGACTTTCAGCCCTCGTTCACATTGTTTAGAGCATCTTATTGAACAATATATATTTCTATCAAAACTTACAGGGTGTTCAGATATCATAGGTGGAAGTTAAAAGGAAAGTCAAACCTTCGTAAGATATTAACCTTTTTGATGTTAGAAGTTGATCTGAAATTATGTACCAAACTAACTTCTGACTTTTTTGCTTTCCAAAGTTAAAATATATCTTTTTAAGTAGTATCCAAACATGTTATTAACATATTTCATAATATGTAACCTCACCACCATCTACTCCTTCCATCCTAAATTATTAGTCCGGCTTGAAAAAGTCAAGATATTAAGAAGACCGGTGAAATTTACAAAACTATTCGTATAAAATGTTAAATTGTTGTTATAATAATAATAATAAATGTTTTTAAAAGGGAATGAAGATAAATAAAAAAAATATTAAATATTTCCTATTTTTGGAGATATTGTTTAATTTTTAGATTTTTTATACATTTTTTTTATTTTATAATTATAAAAGAATCCTAGGATATATTTGAGAGTTTAATGAAGAAAACATAATTATAAACAGAAGCAGGAATGTTTTTTAGAATATACGAAAATGTAATATTGTATCAAATTGATAGATGGTGAAATTATATATTCATGTATCCAACTAGTGAGTGTGTAGAACACAATGAGAATGTTGTTTATCGAAAAAAAATTAACTCCTAATTACTTTTCACTTGTACCTCAGATAATAATGCCTGTGAAATCCTCCCATTTTAACTTTTGTGTTTTGAGTTGATGACATGTTATGTTCTTCGTAATTATCTCAACCTCACTCAGAGTGTAGGATGTTTACCCTTTTTTTCTTTTGTAGCAATTCATAAGTTGTCCGGAAAGAATATTATTAGTGTTTTTGACGAATTTCATTAGATTCCTTTTTATAATAGTTGGGTACGTGCACTTTTTTTTTTTTTGAAATATGATATTTATTATAAACTACTAAAGGACTAGTACATAAGGATATAAAATATTCAAAGATTCATCAATTACAATTATATTGGTAAACCATGAATCTGTATCAACATGATATAAAACATCATGATATTTATTATAAACTACTAAAGGACTAGTACATAAGGATATAAAATATTCCAAGATTCACCAATTACAATCATATTGGTAAACCTTGAATCTGTATCAATATGATATTTTAGCAGAGTAGCAGTCTTCGGATCGGATTCACATCGAGGGGGGTGATGGAGTCAAAGGTCGGAAGACCTTTGGTTAATGCTTTCCACAAGAAAAGTTGTACCGTTGGTGGACATAGCAGTGTCCACAGGAACTTAGTTGGAGGTAGAGGTGTTCGATGCAATTGATTAAAGTTGTTAATCAGGCCTTTGTATCTTGTTGTTGCAATGAACCGCCCGAATGATATCTGTCTTCTCCTTTGTTTTTTGGCTTGTTCCACAACTTCAAAATGTGTCTTTAGATATGATTGAGTCTTGAAGTAGAGTCCAAGTTCTTCCCTTGAAGGATTAGTGCTAAAAATACTATTACAAGGTTACTAAAACTGAAATATAGATACGAAAGGAATTACAGACTCAACTAAATTAAACCAATAAAGCTATTAAAATTACTCCTGCTATTAAGTAACTAAATATGACTGAAAATGGAAGGATACAACAGGTATTACAGGCTTAACTTATACTAAACTAACGAAAGTTGAGAAGAGGAGTTAAACTACTAAACTAGGCCTCTAAAAAACACTATACTAGGGACTATTAACAGAGAAAACAAGTAAAAAATTAATAAAAAATCAGTAAATGACTAAAGAGGAAAGTCAGGTGAAAGTTGGTAATTCCACCGGCCTGTAAAGAACACACATATAGTTTGTCGCTTGATGTTGTGATAACAATAACTTATAATATTCTGCTTAAATTTCTTGGATTCCCTTGTCCTGGGGGAACTCTTGTGAGCTGAAAGTTTGCTGCTTGCTGTGAAACCGTCTATTGGTTATATATTTGTTCTCGAAGATGAGAGTTATAAGCTTGAAGAAACAAAGATGGGGAGCTATTTATGCTTTATTTTTTCATGAAGATTTGAAAACTAGTGTGCCTAGACTACAAGGATATCATAAAAATAGTCTTGGTCACTTGGGTTATGAAAAGAAATATCTAAAGAAAGTAATCATCTAAACTGACCCCCTCCTCAAATGGATGCCAAAAATCTTCCCTGCTGCTGCTCTTTGAAAAAGAAGCCCTCATAATTACTCATTCACCTTACACAGGATAAGGATCGAAACCACTCTTCGCAAGGCTTCACACAAAAACTCAAAAAGGTCTTAATGTTACAAGAGAATGATCAACAACATGGAAAGTACTAAATATTTCCAAACACATCTCGAGCCAAATTACAGAGCTTAAATCAAAACAAGATGGAATGAAATCCATTCCAGATAAACATAAAAACCATCTTAACCCATTAAATTAACCAAGGCACAAAAGAAAATATAGATTGAATCTATGAGAGATGCCTTCCAAAACAAATAAACTTTGAGAAAGCAAAATGGGTTCTCTGCGAGATAACCTATTAGGCAAAAAACCAGAGGATACCTAATAACACACTCAAAAAGGAAAAAAAGGATTGAAGAACTGAGGGCCTGAAGCAAAGAGGGTTTATAAAAGGATGAGTGTAATTAGCAAATAGGGGTCTATAATAAATCGGTTTGTGCATGAAACAGAAACAAGGGAACAATACAAGATTTCAGCAACAGATGGGGAAGGCTCTGATTTGAAATAAGATTAGAATGGGTAAAAATAGATGAATACAAGAACAAATAATTGAAAAAAATCTTGTCACATAGTTGACAGCAAACCAGCATCAGATTTTGGGTAACCTCAAATGGATGATGAGCACTAAAGTGAAATCAAACACTTCAAGAAAGGTTACATGTTGACTATGCAAAGAACAACACTGAAAAATAACTTCATTGAAGCTCCCATGAAAACAGATAAAGCAAGCACTAAATTCAAAGATTAGAGAAGAGATCCCATGAAATTAGGATGGGGTATCACAACTAGTTAGCAAACAAAATATTTATGCATCCAAAGAGCAGGTGGAATTGAAGATCTAGCCGAGAAGAAGCATGGTGGATGTTAGGGTTTTGAAAAAGCTTGAAGAAAAACCCGTTTGAAATGGGAAAGCGACTCTCACTAGTTTCTCCGTTGACTGGGGTACACGCACTTGATGATGTTACTTACCTTCTGCTTTGATCTTTTCCTTCACATCTTTGTGGAGTGATTATAGGGTGTTTTAGTTTTTTGGTTAAAGGATGAATATTCATCGGTTTAGCCAGTTACCATTGTATCATTCTACATTTTAATTTTGTTTTTGCTACTAATGCAAATTAAGACCAAAAACCTAATCTCGAAACATTGAAATGCAGTTTTATCTTGTACCATCCTGTCCACGACAAATTTTTTTCTTTATTATTTTTTTTTGTTGCCACTATAACAGCAGTGGTATGATGAATCTATATTAACTCAAGTTATTGCGTTTTTTTTAATTTTGATATGTAAATCAAAATTATGATGGATATCATTATAAGTAAACAAAGATTATGATGGATATCATTACAAGTAAACAAAGATTAAGATAAACAATTTTACATACCAGAATCAAATGAAAATAAAGATAAAATAAGAGATAAATGATGCAACGTGGTACGACAGTAATGGCCTATGTCCATTGACGAAATCCCGTTGGATGAATTATGTTATTGATCTTCAGAATTCTCTGAAATGATTCACAACTACATCGAGATTCTTTATTTATAGAGTTAATACAAAAATTATTAAGATATTATCTTATTATATAAAATATATCTTAGTTAATTACAATATGAGTGATAGGAAATTAGATAGATAATAACTTATCTAGAAAACTATTTAAATTACATATATAAGATTTTTTATTTTTGGAAACTTAACTGATCTTCATTGATCTTCTATGTTGCATGATCTCTATCGATTTTCAGATAGCTTGAGTCTTGATCTTTTCAGATAGTTTGAGTCTTGATCACTTCATCTTGAACTTGATTTATTTTGAAACTTGACCATCTCGATATTTTCTAACACACTCAGGTTGCTGCACTGTATTCAATTTGCTTCCCTCTGATTTAATTTTAAAAGAAAACCAATAAGTTATTTGAGTTCATTCAATAATTTTGAAGATCTCCCGTTAAGAACAATTTATAAAGGGGGATACGATCATTTGCGGTAGTGATACCATTTGATCGATCCGATGAACAAAATTATTTAGGATATGTTTGTCTTATATAAAATGGTATCACTCCCGTTAATAATGATATCTTTTTATAAATCATGCAGTTAAGTCCCACTTCTCCATAGTTAGTGTACATGATTAGGTTGTAGGCATCTCTTTCAATTTCCAAATGTGAACTCTGAAACTTTTGGGTCTGTAAGAGTGATTCCATCATAGACTTTGCCGTTACTTTTCACGCAGAACCTTAAACAGTTCATGTGGACCCTTCTTCTATAATTTTTGAGTTTTGAGTTTTGAGTCTGGGCCGTATCATTTCCTATCTTTTCTTCTCATATTGTTAAGTTCTTCATAGCTGTCTCATCCTCACTCAGAGCCTAGTCCACAGGCCCTTCACCGTGTTCAACATTGCAAGATTATAATAAAGCTACGTCAAAGATCAGGGTGGTGGCCGAATGCTGATTTACTTGATTTTTCTCAACATGTTAAAGCATTTAAATTCATTTTTTATTCTTTTTGAAAAATTGTCAATAATATGCATTGTTAATGCCGATCAAAAAAAATATGCATCGTTAATATTTGGGATAATTATAGAAATGCCCCAATTTTGGGGGGTCAGTATGTATTTTTGTCCCGGGTTTTCAGAATTAATAGAAATGCCCCATTTCGTTAATTTTTCCGTTAAACTTGGGCGTGCGAGTTCGCATGTGCGAAAATTGACTTAAATACCCCTCTTTAATTGGATGGTTGAAATCAATCTTAGTCACGTGCTTCTCACGTGGTAGGTCATCCAACGGTTGGGTCAGATTCCATTGCTGCACGTATGGATCGCACGGGCTTAGGTCTAATTGTTTCTTCTTCTCAACGAAACAGAAGAACGAGTTTGTTCTTCGTCTTCAACACAAGCAGAGATAGCTTGCGACTGGGAGAGAGGCTTTTCGGCCGAAAAGGAAGCTCAGGTAAGACCCTTGGAACTTCGGTTCATGTTTGTGAAGATTAATGGGTTTGGGGGTTTTTCTCCTTCTTCTATGAATAACATTTAGGGTTCTTAGAATTTTGGGGGTTTTTCTTTTTTTCCATCTTTAAGATTAAATTGATCTCATCGATTGGGAGTTTAATGCCCAATGGATATTTTTGATGCTGTATTGAATGGGTTTATGCTAAGATGGAATTGAGAAATTGTTCTAACATTTAGGGTTTGTGCTAACATTTAGGGTTCAGAAATTGTGTTGTATTGAATGGGTTTGTTCTTCTTCTGTGAATAAGAAATTGTGTTGTGGTGGTGGTTGTGTGGCAGGTGTGGTGGTGGTCTGGGTGGTGTTGCAGTGGTGGTGTGGTGGTCTTGGTGGTGTTGTGTGGCAGGTGTGGTGGTGGTCTGGGTGGTGTTGCAGGTGTGGTGGTCTGGGTGGTGTTGCAGGGGTGGTGTGGTGGTCTGGGTGGTGTTGCATGGGTTGTCCGCAGGTTTGGTGTTGTGGGTTGGTGGTGAGGTGGTCTGATGGTGTTGCAGGTTTGAATGCATTTGATATTATATCCCTTTCAGCGGGATTTGATCTATCGGGTTTGTTTGAGAGAACTGATACTAAGAAGAAGGAATCAAGATTTATGTCGAGGCAGCCTGCCCCAACCATTATCTCTGCGCTGGAGGATGCTGCTCAGCGCCTGAGGTTAAAGGTGAAAAAGAAAGACGGAGGACACCTGAAATTTGAAGGGACAAAAGAAGGTAGAAAATGAGTAGTGTCCATTGATGCAGAGATATTCGAGGTAACTCCATCTTTTCACTGGGTGGAAATGAAGAAATCTAGCGGTGATACCATGGAGTATCAGAATATGTTGGAATATTGTCTAAGACTAGCGCTCAAGGACATCATTTGGGTTTGGCAAGGTGATCATCCTCGTGCTAGGTCACCACAGCTAAGAGACGAACAACAACAACAAGAAGACAAGGAAGAAAATCAACAACAACCGCAACAAGAAGAAGTTATACAACTACAACCGCAACAAGAAGAAGCTATACAACAACAACAATCACAACAACAGGAAGAAGACATACAGAAGCTGCAGCCTTCTTGAGGGTATAGAACTTCCTAGTCTTTTAACCTTTAGATTCATTACATTTTTGAACCTCAACCTCCCCATTTTGACCTTTTACCTGATCAAAAAATCAGTACATTATCCTGTTCCTAGTAAATTGTGGTATTTATCATTGTAAGTACATACATATTCTGTAATCTAATTGTAGCAATTTGTGTCTAATGTGTATTTTGTTTTCTTTGCTTCAATTGAAGTCTGTTATGTTATCCCCATGTCCCCTTAATCATGAACCCTTTTTGTAATGATATTGAAAGCTTTTTATATAAAGTTGTTTAAATTAACATTCTAATGTCATTCATACATGAACTAGGAGTAGGCCATTTTATTTGTATCCATGAGCTGATAATTAAGATTCAGCTAAAAGTGGAACACTTTGTTCATTTCTAAAGAAGTTGTCAGGATCAACTCTACTTTTTACTTTTACTAATCTATCAAAATTATAATGAAGTACTTCCTTCCCCAAACTCTACCTTGTGAGTAAATTCCTGTGCCATTTTTGGGGCATTTTTGTTACTTTTTTCTGCTTGGGGCATTTTTGTTACCTTAATCTGTTTGGGGCATTTTTCCAAGATGAGTGTCTTTTTTAGGGCATTTCTCCAAGATGAAATATGGGGGGTATTTAAGTCAAATTTCGCACATGCTTACTCGCACGCCCAAATTTAACGGAAAAATTAACAAAATGAGGCATTTCTATCAATTCTGAAAACCCGGGGCAGAAGTACATAATGACCCCCCAAAATTGGGACATTTCTATAATTATCCCTTAATATTTCTTCGTGGTCTTATAAAAAAAAATCGTTATTTGTGGAAGTTGAAGAGTACTTGTGCAACTCAAGAACTTCTTCGTGATTAATTTTTATCTTCTGCAATCTGAACCATCTCTATTTTCATTTCTTCTATATGGTAGATTTTGTTGTTAGTGTAAAGGTCAGACCAAGTTTTCCCTAGTGCATCCATCTCTGGTTAAGAAAGAGTTAATGCAACCAATTATAGGAAGTCGTTTAGTTCATAAAATTCTCAAAGAATCATTTGACTTGCAAGGAATAATGACAGTGGTGTCATGAATATTCTGATTACCTCTATCTTGAATGATCTGTTCTTTCTTTTTTTTAGCAATTCATAGTAAGTTCTCCGGAAAGAATATTCTCACTGACTAATTTCATGAGTTTTATAATACGTGCACTTGATGATCGATGTTACTTACTTTCTGCTTTGGGTTTGGGGAATATTTGGTTATAGGGTGTTTTAGTTTTTTGGTTAAAGGGTATATTCGTCAATTTTGCTACAAATGCAAATTCAATCTAGTTGCTGCACTCGATTTGCTTGCCTCTGGTTTAAATTTAAAACAACATAACTTATTATAAGATCTCCGGTCAACTCTCACTCCTCCACAGTTGGTGTACAAGATTTATCTGTAGGCATCTGTTTCATTGTCCAAATGTGAAAGCTGAATTTGCTGTTGCTGCCTCATTCCAATTGTCATTACAATAGTATTTTTGGCTGAAAGCGATGGCACTGTGACGACGCCCCGAATAATTGAAACGTTATCTTGAGCTATGGTTCCGTACCTGGGTTTGCTCTCAGCCGATATGAGGATCTTAAGCATCTTGTAGCCAAGGAAAAAAGCTATTACAATCCCTGCACGGTGAGTCTAGTTGCTGCTTGTGTTGGAATCTTAAAAATGAATTCCAAAGTGAATTTTTACGTTCTCCAATCTTGCGTCGGATTCTCAAAATGAAATCCGATATAAATTTGTATATTTTCCTTGTTATCGATCTCTTCCAAGTTTGTTTACCAGTACATTTCTTTGAACATTAATAGCCATATAGGAATGTGCAGCGAATGAGGCGTGGGAATTAATCGTGTCTAATAGCTTTAGGGTCAACCTATATGTTTGAGAAAAGAAAAAACATATATAGCCTCCCGAATGCATCATATGGTGATTAAAACTACCTAGGCTAGTTTTCCGATTTACTACCTTTCTCTGATGCAAATCCCTTCCCAACTGGAGAAGAAACTAACAAGCATTATGAGAAAGTTCTTGTGGGGTACAAAAGAGAACAAACTAAAAATGTGTTAGGTTTTATGGCCCAAAATTTGCAAGCCCAGATAACTAGCTAGGGGGCTGGGAATAAAAAATCTCAAAAATGTGAATAACTTACTCTTATCAAAATGGGTATGGAGATACTCTAAAGAGAAGGAGACATCATGGAGAAAAGTAATTCGAGAAAAAGCATGCATCTCAGATGAGGCAAGCAACCAATACACATGAATATACCTCAAGGTAAAGGCCTGTGGAAGGGAATCCTAAAAAGCAAAGCGTTAATGAATGAGCATTTGGAGATAAAAGTGGAGAGCGGAAAGAACCTGTATTTTTGGCATGATATATGGCAGGGTAATATGAACTTAAAAGGGAACTTCCCTTGTGAGAGAATAAAATCCAAGCAACGCGTGTCCGAAAACTATTGGAAAATGAGCGAGTTACAATGAAACGAGAAACACTGAAACATAGCATTTTAAAGCATTAAATTGATAGTTGCAAAGTTGATAAGATTTGAGCCTGACAATATTAATGCATGATCGACACGTGGGTTACGGGAAAGTAAGGCACACTGCTCAAAACAAATAGCCTTGATGCCTGACCGACACCAGGTTGCGGGAAAGTCTAACACAATAAAGAAGTAATGATGAGCGTTGATGCATGAGGGACACGTATCAACTTCACAAGCAGCGGAACAAAAAGGACTAAAGCATGACGATTCACTTTTAAGAGTTACGTGTCATACATGCTATGATTTAAACCGCAACATTCATCCCAATCCAAAAATAATAACTTAAATACAAGACCGCAGAAGAGCTGCGGGATAACAAATGAGAAATTACCAAAACAAGCAGTACACATGCTAAGACTTGCGGGAATCATGATCAAGTCTTGCGGAAATTACAAATAAGCTTTGCGATTTGTATTTTTCGTACTCGGAATGGATAAGAATAAATAGGTGGAAAGGTAGATTGGTGGGACCCATCAAATTGACTATAAATACCAAGCTCATAAACAGGAAAAGGGGCTGGAAATTTGAAATAAAAATTGGACTGAAGGCATTGAATCATAGGCAAGAGTTTAGGTATGAGACTTTGTGTAAACTTAGTTTGATTAATACTTGATTAATATGATCATGATTCATAGTATGCTTTTCTTCTGTAATATTTAAGGATGAATAATAAAAATACAAATCTTTTACTCGTGGATGTAGACAATTACCTTGTTGAACCACGTTAAATATTTGAGTTAATTATTTTCTAGTTTTGATTGATTTCCTACTTTTAAAAGTTAATATAGGATGATTTTATGATATGGAATCAAACTGTTGTATGATTCAGATTATATTTGTTGTGATCGAAAGATGACATATTTTTGGTAATCACATCCCTTGAGCTTACAAAATGGCTAATTCCAAATGGCTATCTATTGCAGACTGTGTAGATCAACATGGGAACTGGGAGCTGAAGATAAAGACTTTAAACACACAAGAAGTGAAAGAAGATTATATAGCTATGATGAGAAGCATCACTCAGCCTCCAACTCTAAATTCTGAAGAAGACTTGGTGAGCTGGTTTGGTAGCACATCTGACACATTTCAGAACAAGAGATGTTATGAGTCTTACAATAACTCAACTAATCTAACCATTACCTTTTCTCAACATGTTGTTGAGACTGTAACAACAAATACTGAAAAATAATGTTAACGTCAATTAAAATTCTGAAATGAAATATTGATTGCACACAAAGGACAGAGCCACCTTCTCAGCAAATTGTCCTTAACACAATAGTCTTCGGATACTCCTTAAGAATGAGAAATGCTATACCCCCACAACGGAGATGTGTTTAGGATAGAACTGTCTGTTATGACTTGTATAAGCACAATACAAGTCGCCCACTCATACGAACTCACGGGCAAGATATGAAGGAAAGAAATAAACACTCAAAGGCAAGCAAAACAAGAAGAGAGGAAAAAAGACGGGATAGTAGCCGCTTCTGGAATAATTTGGAATGAAGAAATTATGTTCTTTTTATAAGCGAAGAAGATGATTGAAATCATCCCAGCAATTAAATCAAATCAATTGTAATTAGCCGAAATATTATGTGGGATTGAATATTGACAGGTACGAAAAATGGGCAAAATAATGTCACTATTTAATATACATAATGTTGTAGAAGAAAATATATGGTAACAAAATTATCCCCACTGGTCATACGCCCCCCATATTAAAACAAAACTAAAATTGATTGAATTTTGTTTAGGAAATAAATTCAAAATAATTTACCAAAAATATTTGATCTTGGTTAGCATAGGCACAAGCTTGTGCACAGGACGAAACGCTAAGTGCATGTCCATATGCATGAACCTGAACCGCACAAGCCTTGTGCGCATAACATTGGGCATACGAAAGCCCATGTATCATTTGCTCACCCGCCCCCACCCATATTCATAACTAAGCTTCTTAGTTGTATGATGGTGTCTATTTTTATTTTCCCCAATGTGGGGCTAAAGGATATATTTTTCATTCACTCATGAAAATGAGTAAGTATCCATAGAGACCCTTAGGTCCTAAGATCAATCCACACAAATACCAAAAATATATTTTATTAAAACTAAAACCCATTTTCTCCAACAATCCCCCACGTGAATGAAATACCGATAAAAAGTCAGAAATCAGAAAACGACAAATACCATTATAGGAAAAAGGTGTCCATGAGGTCTTGAACCTTTGATTAATGAGAAATTACCGGAACTACTTGATGTTATTGAACGCGATGTCTTGAACTGCCACTGTTTGGTGTAATTCGCGACAACAACCACGCATGATATCTCTCTAAGTGTTTTCAAGTTCGTGTTTTTTTGTAAATTTTGGCCCTGGACATATCTCGTTTCTCAGAATGCTCTAGAGAATCAGTTCAATTCTCATAGAAAGCGGCTCACTTTCTCATTCAGATAGGTGAGTTCCATCAAGAGTGTTTACTGCTACACCCCACTTCAATATTAAATTGAAACTATAAAACTCATTAAGACTTATTTAAAAATTATCATCCACATACAGTCACATTATCACGTCTACACTATAGGGAAAGAACAGATAATAAAATTCTCTGATAGTGTTTCCTTTAACCCACCACAAATCAATTGTCTCATTCAAAACCTTGATCTTGGGATCTCCATTCAGCAAGGTTGAGTATCCTTCATGGCAAGTTTATTTAATGAGCTTAAGCCCCATTCCTCTTGATGCATTACTAACAATCTCCTTGGACAAACCTTTCATCAAAGGGTCCGCGATATTCTCCTTGGACCTCACAAAGTCAATGGAAATAACGCCAATTGAGACAAGTTGTTTCAGGGAATTATGTCTCCCACGAATGTGTATAGCTTCCAATTATAGTTGTTGTTTTTAGCATTAGCTATTGCAACTTGAATATCACAATGTATAGATATAGCCGGCACATGCTTATTCCATATAGGAATGTCTTCTAAAAAGTATCTTAGCCATGCAGATTCCTCTTCTGCTTTATCTAACGCAATATACTTTGATTCCATAGTGGATCGAGCTATACAAGTATGTTTGGAAGTATTCCAAGAAACAGATTCTCCTGCTAGAATGAAAACATATTCACTCGTAGACTTAGACTCCTCTGATTTTGATATCCAGTTTGCATCATAAAATCCTTCAAGGACCGCAAGGTACCTCGCATAAATCAAACAAAAGGTCAAAGTGTACTTCAAGTACCTCAACACTCTAATAAGTGCATCCCAATGATCCTGCCGTGGATTACAAGTATACCTACTCAACCTACTTACAACATAAGCAATGTCTGGTCTCATATAGTTCATCAAATACATCAGACTTCTTATAACACTTGAGTATTAAAGTTGTGAAACTCCATTTCCCTAATTCTTTTTGAGTCTACAATAAGGATCATATGAAGCACAAGCAGGTTTACAATCAAACTGATTATATTTTCTAAGCACATATTCAACATAATGAGATTGAATAAGATTATAACCATTAGAAATTCTTATAATCTCCATCCCTAAGATCACATCAGCGGGGCCTAAGTCTTTCATGTCAAATTTCTCATTTAGAATATTCTTAGGGGGATTAATTACATCCATGTTTGTACCAAGTATAAGCATATCATCAACATACAATCATACAATCACACAGGCATCATTCACAAGTTTAGGTGCTTGTTTAGGTGCTTGATTCAAACCATACAAAGATTTTTTCAGTTTACAAACTTTGTTTTCACAACCTTTAACTACAAATCCCTCAGGTTGATCCATATAAATTTCTTCATCTAATTCACCACTTAGAAAAGTTGTCTTTACATCCATTTGATGTATCTATAAGTTATGAATGGCAGCAATAGCAATTAACATCCTAATGGAAGTAATACTCGTAATAGGTGAATAAGTATCAAAGAAATTTACACCTTCTTTCTGTTTATAGCCTTTAGCTACTAACTAGGGCTGCACAAAGCCGACCCAACCCGCCAACCCGATCCGCACCCGTCCAACGATGAACGGGTTGGGTACGGGTGATTTTTCTTAAACCCGACTTCTGGCGGGTCGAGTGCGGTTGATAGCTCCTCTCACCCGACCCGACCCGCCCACCCGCCATAAAGTTAAAACAAAAGCATCGACTCAAAGTCTATTCCATTACATACAGACTTCATCTTCTTCACTTCTTCTCTGTTCCATTCTTCTTCTTTTCTTACAGAGCAGTAGAGCACAATCACACCACCACCACCACCACCGTGAACCCAAGTTACCCAACTGTATCATCAGTTCATCACCACCATCAGACATCATTTGAAGGTATGTACTGTTTCTTTTTGCCCTAATTGAAATTAATGTGTTCATTACATGATTTAGTAGCAATTGAAATATGGGTTTTATTAGTTTTGAGTGTTTCTAAATCTGTGATAGGGTTTTACTAGTTTTGATTGAGTGTTTGTAAATCGATTTTAGAACTAGGGTTCTTCAAGTTAAAATTTGGGAATTTTTCCCAAGTCTGTTTCTAATGTCTAATCCTTGTTAAATGCTTGTGTGAGTTTGTACGAGTTCATTTTTATATATGATCAGTGGTGTAGTGCAGGTTGTTTCTTTTAACATTCATTTGTTTCTGGATTAAATTCTTGAATAGAAATACCAATTGGTTCCTGTAACTCTGTAAGTAGTTAGTCTATGTTCATGCCTATAATCTGTAGGATTCCTGCCTCCTGCTAGACCAAGTTTCCATTCAGTGCCCCGACCCATGGTGAGAAACATAATTTTCTAACTTAAGTACCATTAGTTCATTGCTTTCAACTGGGTATTCTTCTCGATCAGTCACCATTCTATCCGACAGAGTAACAGAGGTAAAGTCCTATGGTTTTCATTTGTTACCCCTTTTAACTGTCAGATAAGTTTGTCCAAGTATCTTAACTCGTGATTGATATTTTTATTTCTTTCTGTGAACTAGTGGCCTAATGGCAAATTAGGGTATTTATTACGAAATTCAAACAGTTCAACATGGTTAATTCAGAGAATGAGTGCATCAGCTGTGCATTTGGGTTCAAATACTTGGGCACTTGAATATAGACGAAGCTCGATACTGGAGAATTCAAGACTTCTTTTTACAGCAATGGAGTTTTTGAAGATGAGACTTGCAAGAGTTGTTGCAGAAATTGAGCAGCAGTTTTCGGTGGTACCATCTTCATTTGTCCAGCAGGAATACAGTACTCATTCAGAAGTCTGCTCCAGTCACCCGACTTAGTTTGTTATCCTTGACAGATGCAATATTCAAGCTGAAATATTTCTAAAACAACATACATGCAGAGATCTCATCTCTTATAAGAATTTCACCTTCTTTTGTCATTTATGCCACACATTCAACAATCTACCCGTCGGCCAGCGATTTCAGTAAGAGATTCAAATAATCAGCAGGTCTGTGCCTTTCTCTTCGTCTACTTTTACTCCTTGCAAACTACTTGCATAGTGTTTTTCAAATGGTAATATCATGTACTTGTTGATTTTTCTATGCTTGATCCAAACATCCATTCGATTCATTTCGTAAATGTTCTTGATGATGATGTGTCTATTCATAGTTGACACTTGACAATTGGTTTCTATATTTAATGCATTTATATTTATATATATGATATGGATTCATTTGTAAGATATGAAAGCAACAGTATGATGAATAGATTTGAAAGATATTTTGCGTAACAATATTTATCGTAGCTGAAAAGTGTCTTGCTGTTCCCTTGCATTGGGTATTCCTGGGCAGAACAAGTACATAACGAATGTGCAGAAGATGGGCGAGATGAAAAATGGACCTCACCGAGTCTTGTTGTTCCCTTGCATTGGGTATTCCTGGACACTTGACAATTGGTTTCTATAAACAGCCAAGTTGATGATTTGCATCATTTTCTGGGCGGGTGACCCGCACCCGCCCGACTCGACCCGCCATCTGGGCGGGTCAGACCCGACTCGACCCGAGGACCAAGCGGGTCGGGTGCGGGTGAAAAAAAATTAACCCGCCGTAAGCGGGTGAGGTCAAACCCGACCCGACCCACCCGATGTGCAGCCCCACTACTAACCTAACTTTGTATTTTTCCACAGTTCCATCTACCTTATGTTTCCTTTTGAAGATCCATTTACAACCTATGGGATTTCACCCTAGAGGTAAATCTACAATCTCCCACGTACCGTTTTGTATGATGGAATCCATTTCACTAATGAAAGATTCTTTCCACCATGGAGCTTCAGAAGAGTTCATGGCTTATCTATAAGTTTGTGGGTCAAACTCAACTAGGCATGTTATGTAGTCAGATCCATAAGATTTTTCAGTTCTAAACCTTTTACTTATCCAAGGCTCAAGTTCTACTTCATCTTCCTCTAAAGGCAATGTCAACACATATCATGCAAGAATTTGATTTCAATGGAAAAACATTTTCAAATAACACAACATCCCTATATTCCATAATAATATTCACATCAATTTCAGAAATTTCAGAACTTACAACCATAAATCTATATGCAATAGTATACTTAGGATATCCTATGAAGACAATCAACAATTTTGGGTCCTATCTTAGTTCTTTTAGTAGGAGGAATTGCAACCTTATCCAAACATCCTATCACTTTAAAGTATGCATAAGAAGGTTGCCTACCTTTTCATAACTCATATGGAGTTTTATTTGATCCTTTAAAGGGTACTCTGTTTAAGATATAGCAAGTTGAGAGGACGACCTCCCCCACAAGTTTGCTGGTAATCCTGAACTAATCAACAAGGTATTCATCATCTCCTTCAGGGTTCGGTTCTTTCGTTCAGCCACACCATATTTAGATTGTGGTGAAGAAAGAGGGGTTACCTCGTGTATAACGCCATGTTCTACGCAAAATTCTCCTATATAAATTATATACCCACCACCATGGTCAGACCTAACATTTGTAACGGTAGTATTCAATTGGTTTTTAACTTCTAGTTTATACATCTTAAAGGATTCTAAAGCATAATCCTTACCCTTAAGAAAATATATGTGACAGTACCTCGTACAATTATCTATTAAAGTGATAAACCATTTTTTACCACCTCTAGTTTGAATTGATTTTATGTCAACTAGGTTTGAATGAATTAATTCTAAGTGTTTAAAATTTCTCTAAACATTTTTTTTAAAAAGGTTTTTAGCATACTTTGATTCTACACATATTTCACATCTATGTTCATTATCCAAACTAAATGTGGGTATGCAGCCTACGCTAGCCATTTTATGCATTGACTTATAATTTACATGTCAAAGTCTACCATGCCAAAAAATTAATGACACACAAACATAAGCAGAAGAACCAATTTTATTTATTTCATCAGAGGTTACATTAAGTTTATAGAGACCCTCAGTCTTATAACCCTTACCCACATAATCCTTACCCTTAGTGACAACAACTTTGCCACATTCAGTTACAATTTTAAAACCCTTATCATCTAAAACACAATAAAAACCAATATTTTTGCAGATGTCCGGAACATGAAGAACTTCATTTAGTGTGAGAGCCTTGCCAGAAGTGAGCTTCATCTCAATTTTGCCTTTTTTCTACAACTTGTGCTGCAGATGAGTTACCCATGTAGAGTTTCTCCCCTTTCCCTACATTCTGATAGGAGGTAAACATGTCTTTGTTTCCACATACATGCTTGGTAGCACCAGAGTCTATCCACCAGTCTCTCACATTGGTTACCAAATTAACTTCAGACACCATACCATAAAACTCGTTCTTGTTGTTTTCAACCAAATTTGCATTGTTTTTCTTATTATTAAAGTCTTTACGTTTTCTACAAGAGTTCCACAAACATAACAAGCACCCTTTAATTTACCAATGCCTGATTTGGGTTTCTCAAACATATCTTTCTTGTAAGGACTAGGCTTAAGGATGCGTTTGCTCCTCTCACCGTTTTCAACATTGAAAGATTTGTGTTCAATTACATGAGCCTTGTTGGACATGTCCCATGCAGAAGACACGTTCTTGTCCTAGGAGCACAAAAATTCTACTACTTGAATCTTCTTATCTAATTCAACCATAATGACTTCACCATTTTTATGTCTCGACCTATGTTTGTATTCTGACCAGGAAGACGGTAATTTCTCAACAGCAGACACTTGAAAAGTTTCATCAATCATCATGCCTTCAGCCAGAATTTCATTGATAACACGTTGAAGTTCAAAGAATTGATCAACCACAGATTTGTCATTCGACATTTTATATTCCAAGAACCTAGCTACCAAGAATTTCTTACTTCCAGTAGTTTCAGCTTGGTATTTTACTTCTAATGCAGCCCATAAATCAAAAGAATAAAAGTTCTCTTTTGCATTGTAAAAGTCATATAGTGCATCCTCTAAACAATTCAGAATATCATTCAAACCCTCATAAAAAGGTTTCAGAACAAGTTCATCTAACATAGAAAAACTCAGAAAAAATAACATCTTTGATTGTAATCAGATAAGTGCATAATTTACATATTTTAAGTATCAGTTTCTTACACTTATTTGTTAGATTTTGTGTGTATTACCTTGTATTATTATTACTTTTGTAGTTTGTGTCTTTTATTAGGTTACATCCTGAAATAAGTAGAAATCAGATTTTCAAGGGAAGGATTACCAAAGTTCGGTTCAGTTGAGAACTCGAGTTTGCTAAGGGTAATGAGTTCGAGTCAGTTGAGAAAAGAGTTTGTTCGAGTTCGAAAGAGTCAGTCGAGAAAAGAACACATGGAAGGAATTTAAGTGACATATGAAACATGGTTTTGAACGAGAAGTTAGGTAATTGTAGACCTGATCAAGACGCGCGTGTGCAATATATTTAAGGAAAGAAGAGGCAGATGTAAAACCGTTTTCAATACGGGAAGTTTGTTTGTTGGTGGTATTAAGAGTTCTAATCAGTTTGAGACTCTCAAAGTTTGAGGCGGTGACTAACCTATATATAAATAGACGATGACTCCACTTTGGGATATAACCTCACGTACATAGAACTTGCGGCTGAGAAAGAAAAAGCCAGAAAAGAGTTACAGAGGAGGCAGTGGCTTAACGTGAAGAGCTAGGGTTACGCTGGAGCTTCGGGCGATTTCTCCCACTTCTTCGGTTTAATTTATTTATTCTTCTCTAATATTTTTCATAAATTTTTAGTAAAACTATGAGTAGCTAAACTTCTTTATATTTGTTAAGGATGTACTCAGATTTCATAAGCATGTACTGAATTAATATATTAAATTTTTTTCTTAATCGAATCATTAACGTCTTGTTCTACTAATTATTATCGCCATGTATGATTCTGTGAGTGTTTGTTCAGAAGCGCTACTGAATAAACATGAATGCATATCTATTGCTAGACTAGGATTTTGAGATACAGAAGTGTTGATGAACCTTGTCATAAGTAGCATATTATGATCAATTGTATTCAAAACCTTTGTGTGATTGCATGTAGAAGCTAGACCTATGTTAAATATACTACTCGTAGTATATCTATTGCATTGATTATCCTAATCCATATAACTTAAAGCTCTTGAGGGATTAAACTTGATAACACGTTGCATTAGGTTGTTCTTTGAGTAGTATTTACATATTCATTGCTATGGTATGTGATGACATGAGGAATTTACCGGAGTATGCTCTCGATGGGATTCCCTAGGGCTCTTGATAATGAATGATTAAGTGTAAACTCTATTTATTAGTTAAATTGCATGTCTTATGATTGAAGATGAACCCTTAACCAGTATTCTCAACTTATTGATTTTTTTACCCATTATTTGCTAGCATAATTAGTTTAATTACTTTATTCTTAAAACACTAAACTCCCCATGTTACTTTAGTTTTCAAATAAAAATAATAACCCATACCTCTTTGAGGAACGAACTTGTTCTTATCATGGTACTCTAATCCATATTTTGTGAAGTGAAAGAACTTGAAATATTTTTGCTTGGCTGACAACCGACCAAATTTTGGCGCCGCTGCCGGGGAGGCATAGCGGATTGTTATTTTGCATTTGATTTCTTATTTTAGTTTTGAGAAAAAATTTCAGGTACTATTTCTTTTGTGAATGCTTAGAGAGGGAAAACCAAGTCCCATTGGTATACTTCTTCGATCAGGCACTTTATAAAAGACTTTGTTCGAGCAGTGAACATTCCACTTCCTTCTTGTACATCATCAAGTGAATTTAGAGAATCAGACATAGAGGTCGAACAAGAAACAATTGGTGATGTTAATCATAAACTCTAGGACCTAGCTTATCACAAGCTGGATACACAACAATGGTATATTCAAACAACATCTACATTTGAGATCAATCCAGGGTTGATCCGAGAGCTACCAAAGTTTCTTGGAATGGATAATGAAGATCCAAATAAGCATTTAATGGATTTCCATAACGTAGTCATGGCCATGATACCAGCAGAGACTGATGCTAATGGAGTCATGTTACGAGCTTTTCCGTTTTCCTTGATGGACATTGCTAAGGAACGGTTATACTCTTTACCTTCTGGCAGTGTCACAACTTGGAATGGTTTGAAGAAATTCTTCTTAGAGAGATACTTTCCTGCATCAAAGGAAACTCATATTCAGAAAGATATTTGCGGCATTAAGCAGATGGCAGGAGAGACATTGTATGAATGTTGGGAACGTTACAAGAGATTGGTGGCTAGATGTATGCATCATCAATTCAGTGATTTATTGATCATCCAGTACTTTTATGAGGGACTTCAAGCAAGTGACATGTATTTTATCGACGCTGCAGGTGGTGGTGCACTAGTGAACAAAACAGTAGCTCAATCCAGAGAATTAATTGAGAACATGGCAGCAAATTCTCAACAATTCTCAAGTCGTGGGTCACAACTACTCGTCAGAAGAGTCAACGAAGTGAGCGAAGTTTCTGAACTTCGTCAGCAAATAGGCAATATGGCAGCAATGATGCAACAAATTGCAGCCGTGATAGTCCCATCATCTACCCAAATTTATGGAGAAGAAAATGATCAAGTCAATGTTATTTTCCCAAATCAGCAAAGACAACGGTACGACCCTTACTCCAATCTTACAATCCAAGATGGAGAGATCATCCCAACTTCAGTTATGCAAACAAGCAAGCAACTCCGGGACCAGTTCTAAATCTACCTAGTGGTTTCAATAACAAGTACAACAACCACAACCATTTCAGAACTCAGAATTATCAAAGATGTTTTCCATGATGAAAAATATGACTTCAATGATGTAGAAAAATCAGCAAATAACTGATAATGCAATCAAAGAACTACAAACGCAAGTGGGCACCATGACAAGTGAGATTAATCATCTGAAGGCACAAAATAGTGGAAAACTCCCTTCTCAACCTATTAATCCGAGAGATTCTGTCAATGATGTAACATTGAGAAGTGGTACACAAACTGTGCAACCAGAAAATACTGAGAAGAACAAAGACCCTAAGGGAACGCTTTTGGAAAAAGAGATTACTGACTCTTCCCAAACCGATGAGGTACCTAAAGAAAACTCTAAACCTCCTATTTCAACTTATATTCCTCCTTTACCCTTTCCTCGTAGGTTTGCTAACTCTAAAAAGGCAGAACAAGAGAAGGATATTTTAGACATTTTCAAGAAGATTCATTAAATATTCCACTTATAGATGCGATTAAACAAGTCCCCAAATATGCGAGAATTCTGAAGGACTTGTATACCAATAAAGAAAGATTGATCGGTAATGAGAGTGGGGGAGAATGCTTCAGCTATCTTGCAAAAGAAACTCCCACTCAAATGTAAAGATCCCGGTAGTTTTGACATTCCCATTGTTATTGGTAACACAGAGTGTAATAAGGTTATGCTTGATTTAGGAGCATCAGTAAATGTTATGTTACATCTATATATGAATCTCTTAATTTAGGTTCTTTGGAAAAAACTAGAATTACCTTACAATTAGCTGACCGTTCTAAAATACCCTAGAGGTATTATTGAAGATGTGCTTGTACAGGTGAATCAACTAATTTTTCCAGCGGATTTCTGTGTGTTGGAGATGACAGACGGATCAACTGATCAACTCTACCTTTACTGTTGGGAAGACCATTTATGAGCACGACTAGGACTAAGATTGATGTGCATAGTAGGTCGTTGACTATGAAATTCGATAGGTAAGTAATACGTTTCAACACTTATGAATTGATGAGATATCCTAGTGATGTCCACTCTTGTTTCTCTGTTGATGTTATGGACACTTTATCTCAACAAATGTTTAATTTGAATGGGAAGGATGTGCTTGAAACCGTGTTAACTACACCAATTGATGGTAGATTTGAGTGTGGAGATGAACTTAAGAAGGCATCAGGCTCCCTTAATTCTATACAAAAAGGCACTCCAACTCATGATATTTCTTTTATGTCTTTATCGTGCTCTAATGAAAAACTTTGCCATCTATCTTGGAGGCTCCTAAACTAGAACTTAAGCTTCTTCCCGATCACATAAAATACATGTATTTTGGTAATAATGAGGAGTTGTCGGTAATAGTTTCGAATGACTGAATTGCAGGAACAAAGACTTCTTCGGGTGTTGAAGGAGTATAAACCGCTATAGGATGAACAATTGGTGATATCAAGGGAATAATCCCAGCTACATGCATGTATAAAATACTACTTGAAGAGGGCGCAAAAGCTACAAGAGAGGATCAACGTCGTTTGAACACTCCGATGATGGAAGTAGTAAAGAAGGAAATACTTAAGCTTTTAGATGTGGGAGTTATCTACCCCATTTCTGACAGCAAGTGGGTGAGCCCGATACAAGTTATACCAAAGAAATCAGGTATTACAGGGGTGCAGAATGATGAAAAATGAACTCGTCCCAACTCGTGTGCAAACCGGTTGGAGGGTTTGTATAGATTATAAGAAACTTAATTAAACCACTAGAAAATATCACTTTCCTTTACCATTTATGGATCAAGTGTTGGAACGATTGTCGGGGTACTCTTATTACTGTTTTCTTGATAGTTATTCAGGTTACAATAAGATTTCTATAGCACCTGAAGACCAGGAAAAGACTACTTTTACTTGTCCTTTCGGAACATTTGCATACAAAAGAATGTCATTTGGTTTGTGTAACGCACCCGCTACCTTTGAAATGTGTATGGTAAGTATCTTTTCAGAATATATTGATGAGACACTGAGATAGAATGACGGTAGAGCTCGTGTTGATTGCTGCAGCGAGAGAGAAAATTTGAGAAGAAGAGTTGATGGTGTGTGCTCGAGTCTGTGTGTTGAGAAATTTAGGGAAGAGAAGTTCGAGTTTGAGTTGGATACAGATTCGATAGAGAAAAGTCATATGATGATGGGTTAGGTCTGAGATGTTGTTATCTGCCATTGAGTTTGGAAGAGAACTCGAGTTTGCTGAGGGTAATGAGTTCGAGTTAGTTGAGAAAAGAGTCTGTTCGAATTCGAAAGAGTCAGTTGACAAAGAACACATGGAAGGAATTTAAATGACATATGAAACATGGTTTTGAACGAGAAGTTAGGTAACTGTAGACCTGATGAAGGCACACATGTGCAATATATTTAAGGGAAGAAGAGGCAGATGTAAAACCGTGTTTAGTACAAGAAGTTTGTTAGTCGGTGGTATTAAGAGTTCTAATCAGTTTGAGACTCTAAAATTTTGAGGCGGTGACTAACCTATATATAAAGAGACCGTGACTCCACTTTGGGATATAACCTCACATACAGAGAACTTGAGGCAGAGAAAGAAAAGGCCAGAGAAGAGTTACGGAGGAGGCAGTGGTTTTACGTGAAGATGTAGGGTTGCGCTGGAGATTGGGGCGATTTCTTTCACTTCTTCGGTTTGATTTATTTATTCTTTTCTAATATTTTTCATAGTTTTTAGTAAATTATGAGTACCTAAACTTCTTTATATTGGTTAAGGATGTAGTTGGATTTTATAAGCATGTACAAAATAAATATATTAGTTTTGTTTTCTTAATAGAATCATTATCGTCTTGTTCTACTAATTATTATCGTCATGTATGATTGTGTGAATGTTTGTTCAGAAACGCTACTGAATAAACATGAATGCATATCTATTGCTAGACTAGGATTTTGAGATACAAAATTGTTGATGAACCTTATCATAAGTAGCATATTTTGATTACCAATTGTGTTCAAAACCTTTGTGTGATTGCATATAGAAGCTAGACCTATGTTAAATAGATTACTCGTAGTATATCTATTGCATTGATTAGCCTAATTCATAGAACTTAAAGCTTTTGAGGGATTAAACTTGATAGCACGTTTCATTAAGTTGTTCTTTGAGTAGTATTTACATATTCATCGTTATGGTATATGATGACATGAGGAATATACCGAAGTATGCTCTCAATGGGATGCTCTAAGGCTCTTGATAATGAATGATTAATTGAAAACTCTAGTTATTAGTTAAATTGCATGTCGTATGATTGAAGATGAACCCTTAACCAGTATTCTCAACTTATTGATTTTATTTACCCATTATTTGCTAGCATAATTAGTTTAATTACTTTAGTCTTGAAATACAAAACTCCCCCTGTTACTTTAGTTTTCGAATACAAATAACAACCCATACCTCTCTGAGGAACGAACTTGTTCTTATCATGGTACTTCAATCCATATTTTATGAAGTGAAAGAACTTGAAATATTTTAACTTGGCTGACAACCGACCACTATCTTTAGAAATCTTTCCCGTTGACTTTTTCTGGTCTATCAACATCATTTTTCCCATTGTTATAGAAGAAATAGTGTTTTAAAAATGTTAAGACTATAACAACCAATACTGAAAAATAATGTTAACGTCAATTAAAATTTCTGAAATGAAATACTGATTGCACAAAAAGGACAGAGCCACCTGTTCAGCCAATTGTGCTTAACACAATAATTCGCGGGTACTCCACAAGAATAAGAGATGATATACCTCCACAACGGAGATGTGTCCAAGATAGAATTGCCCATTATGACTTGTATAAGCACAATACAAGTCACCCATTCATATGAACTGAACAAAAAGATACGAAGGAATGAAATAAACACTCAAAGCGCAATCAAAACAAGAAAAGGGGAAGAAGGGATAATAGCCGCTTCAGGAATGATTTGGAATGAAGAATTCAAGTTCTTTTTATAGGCGAAGAAGATGAATGAAATCAACCAAGTAATTAAGCCAAACCAATTGTAATTAACCAAAATATTATGTGCGGAATGAATGTTGACAGGTAAGAAAAACGAGCAAAAATAATGTCACCATTTAATAAATGTAATGTTGCAGAAAAAAATATATGGTAATAAAATTATCCCCCACTGGGCATACGCCCCCTATATTAAAACATAATTAAAATTGATTGAATTTTGTTTAGGAAATAAATTCAAAATAATTTACCAAAAACATTTGATCTTGATTGGCATATGCACAAGCATGTGCATAGGAAGAGACGCCAAGTACATGTCCATATGCATGAACCTGAACCGCATAAGCCTTGTGCGCACAACGTTGGAATATGAAATCCCATGTATCATTTGCTCACCTTCCCCCACCCATATTGATAACTAAGCTTCTTAGTTATATGATGGTGTCCATCTTTAGTTTTCCCCAATGTGGGGCTAAATGATATCTTTTTCATTCACTCATAAAAATGAGTAAGTATCCATAGAGACCTTTAGGTCCTAAGATTAATCCACACCAACACCAAAAATATACTTTATTACAAATAAAACTCATTTTCTACAACACATCTTTGGAAGAAGAATGTTCCCCCCAAGGTGTTAATCTTGTCATGGTTTGCGCTACATAATTCACTACCTACTCTCCTAAATTTCCAACAAAGAAACATCACAATTCAGTACTCTGTTTACAAACTATGTAGGAAGGCTGATGAAGATGCAGATCATATTTTCTTCCATTGCACATATACTGCAGAGATTTGGTTTTACTTATTAAAGTTTTCAAGTTATCTTGGTGTATGCATAAACCTCTCCTTCAAAATCGAAATGCCTGGCAATGGAAGAGACTTAATGATAGAAATAGATACATTTAGAAACTAATCTCGTAAGCCATCTTCTGGACAATATGGAAGGAGAGAAACTGGAGAACATTTGAGGGAAAATCTAAGATCAGTGCGGAATGTATTCTATAAGTGAAATTGTTGTTAGTTTTATGGTCTTCTTTGGAAACCACTTTCTACTTGATACCTACCAATGCCATCGTTGCTAATTGGGAGGCAGTGCTATCGTAATGTTGTAATATCAAGTGATGGTTGTATATTTTTTTCTTTTTTCAGTTATATAAATTCAACCTTTTCGTCAAAAAATAAAAATAAAAATGCATCATATTATGGTAGTACAAAAAAATATTCTAAGTTAGTGAAACAGGTCAGACAAAAGAAGAAGACCTTAAGCTAGTTCAAAAAATGAAATCTTTTTGGTTTGGGTTGTTTGATGTAGGTTTCAATGTAAATTTTTCCCATCTATGTGTTTGGTACCTGGAAATGATGTCAACCATCCTTGACCAGTTTTATTAATTTTTCAAGGTAAATTATATAAGTTTACAAATGTACCTATGATATGAGCCCAGGATCCAATGACTTTAATCAAACCATTAAACATATGGCCATGATGTAAGAGATCTCCCCGACCTTAATTTTCGTTCCTTCCACTTTCTCCTCCACGGATAGTGCATATGAAAACCTTCATTGATGAATCCCAGCGATGTACACCTAATTATTCATCTCATGTCACATTCAAACCTAAAATATCATGCAGAGTATAATAATTTTTAAAAAAAATTCTACATCCCTTCAAGTAATAGTTTCTAGCATAAATACTTGGTAAAACCATTGTGAAGATAAAGAAACTGTGAAGGACCGAAAAATTCCGCCTGAGGCATTATGTGTTGGGCAGGCCAGAACTCCCCGACGCACCACTCAAAACATAGTTTCCGGTCCTTAAAACTTCACTTCTCACTAGGCAAGTGCAGGTCTATTTTCCTTTGCAAGCATAATACTCGAAACGTAGTTTCCATACCGTTCCAACTCACGTTTCTTCTGCAAAGGGTACAGAGGCATTAAAGCCAATGGTAAATGCCTTCGGCAAACATCACATACTTGCGAGCATTGTCCAGTCCTAACTCATGCCTTGGACTAGCACCTAGGCCATTTCAGGTATATTTTTCGGTTTCTTAATTCTGATTCGACTAAACGCTGGATGCACGCACTGATCTTGCTCTTGCCAAGAGTTCAGCAACCAGACATAATGCGTTCATAAAATATGGCTTGATAGGAAATATGAACATCCATAAAATTGAATACAACTACCTTATCAAGTGTGGTAACAATCATCTCTTGCCTACAACTACCGAGCCAGATGATATGAGTTACCAAAACGTCGCAATCATCTCCAAATTAAATGATATGAGCGACAATATGCTGTACCTCAATGCATTGCATTACGGCTGCCTACGTACCCTCCTCCGTAGTGCGGAAAATACGGGTGTATATTATTACACCCTTCAAAGAATTTCGTCCCGAAATTCAACTCAAAACTATTGTAGAAAAGCTTCATCGATTTGGATTTTCATGCGCATATGTCCCATACCATGATACGCAGAAATCCTGCAAGGTTCGCAACGTTTTTTATGATCACAAATTAGGACCTTATAAATATATGTCCCATAATGCGTATCCAGGAATCCTAATAGGGTCCGTAATTATCGTAAACACCGATTTAGACCTTCTGAACATATGTCCCATACCGCATGCTCAGGGGTCAAACAAGGGTTTATAACACTATCGATAAATCGATTTGGATTCTTAGATGTGTCTCGTACCATAGTTCAGAAGTCCAAAAGGATTTCTCAACACAAGATATTAAGTGCACGTCTCGTACCATAACAATTAAGAGTCCCCAAAGTTCACAAATGTTGAAAAGGGTCATCGAAAGTTGACAAACAATTTCTAGCATAGTACTGTGAGGACCAAATGCTAATGCCAGAGCAGTTGGATGCAAGCCACCGTCCCTGAAGGTCTTCCACTCGTGAGTGGGATCTAGCCGACTTGACAATGCACACCATTTTGACGGGTGTGGGGTGATCATTCCCAGTGCCAATGGTAGTGGGATACCAGTAGATTTTCAGCACCAAAACAACATGAAAATGGACCCGTAGACATGATTTTAATGTGCATGACATGATCACAGAAAAAAGTTAAATGAATTAACCACTTACAAGCTCCGAAGGCTTTGCCAAATTTGCATCAGTAACATAATACTCAACCTATAAAATCCAAAGAATCATACAGTTTTTAAGAACACGTCACCTAATAACCATCTTTTTGAGGGTCAATGATTTGAGAGCACGGGCAATAACCACAACTTTATACAAAAGAAATGGAACACAACTGACAACATACCTGGAGGGCTCTTTGAAAAGATGAATAAAATGACAAAATCTTTGAAGCATCTTGAGACCCAACAAATGGAGGTAAAACTGAGAGACAATCAATCCTGAATTGTAATTGTGATGTTAGAGAAGCACAACATCATTATTAGTAGTAATGCAACCTAATATTCTTAGTAAATAAAACATTAGAGACAGACAATTTTAGACGTGGACACACATAGAACAACAACAGTGATAGAAAATGAAATTACCAGCTTTTATGTTGAATAACATCCTCGACAGAAGAATCCAACATCTCAATCATTGATGAATGAACAAAAATTCTATCCAGAGCTAACCTCCAAGATATCTTAACTGTATTTTGGTAAATTAAGGGAGTATTGAAAAAAATCTGAAAATACTAAACTAAGAAAACATAATCAGTAAGCAACTAAGTATTATACGTACATACACTGCCAACACAACAATTGAATAATGTAGTATTCCTTTGCTTTGAAATATGACATACCAAATCAAAACAAACTCTTTTTCAGACTATGAAATTAGACAGAACTAATAATTTTAACTCAAAGAAAGAACCCAAAAATCCAAATTAGAGTAAATATGAGTACAAAAATCAACTTAGATCCAAATTTTGCCTCAGTTTCTTTATGCATGAGAGGATCTCCTATTTGAAAAAGAAACCCTAACACCATCAGATACCCAACATGAATTACTATCTAAAAAGAAACCTAACAAATACATCAAAAATTAAAAACTTCAATTATGTAAAACAACACCAACTGAACTTCGAATTTGTAGGAAAAATTAAACCCAACAATCAAACATCACCTGATTAAAAACCTCATGTAGATCAATCGAAATGATTTGCTACATTAATTTTTCAATTTGCATTAGATAAAAAATAAAAATACTGGATATAGGGTTTCTACTGCAGAGATTAAACAAGAGAGCTCAAGAAAAACTGAACTTAGAAGAAGGAAAAAGTAGATAGTGGCGCTGGTATACGTGAGATGGTGATGGTGGTGCTCGAGCAAAACTCTTGGAACATGAGCTTCATTAGGTCTGGAAACCATGGCTGCTCTGCTCGGTGAATAACGAAGAGAGAAAAAGAAGAAATAATTTTGGTTCTGCTCGGTGGTTACGAGAATTATCCAGGCCTAACTCATGCCTTGGAGTAGCACCTAAGCCATTTCAGGCCTATTTTTCAATACTTCAACTCTGCTTCGACTAAGCGTTGGATACACATACTGATCTTGCTCTTGCAAAGAGTTCAACAACCAGGCATATTCCATTCATACCTATGGCTTGATAAGAAGTATGAACATCCATCAAATGGAATGCAACTACCTAATCAAATGCGGTAACACTCATCTTTTTCCTACCATTGTCGAGCCAGATGATATGAGTTATCAAAACGTCGCAATCATCTCAAAATTAAATGATATGAGCGACAAGATGTTGCACCTCAATGCATTACATTGCGGCTTCATACATACCTTCCTCCGTAGCTCGAAGAGCTCAAGCATGACTATAGTTCATCAGAAGGGTCATTTCGAAAGGATCAAGCAACATAAACCTATTAAATCAAAAACCAACATTGGTTCCAACTTCTGTCGCAAGATCAAATGCCAAGCAAAGCCTGGTCCGTATAAGCCAAGGTACTTTCGCAAGGTATGCACAAGCTTGTGCATAACTAATGCCTTTGTATGCAAATATGCATTCTTGAGTATGCAACACGGATGAATGATGCTTAGTATCAGTCAAGCTTCCTCGGGTAAGCTACATAGAAAAATGGATGCTTCCTTGGGTAAAAATCCTGGGGTAAGCTTCACGGGACAGTTATGTTTCCTTGAGTAAGCATCAACTCGTTGTTTTCATTATTTTCACTATTTTTCATCATTTGTAAGCACTTTGAGCCATGAATCATTATTTTGAGCAAATGATTAATATGAGGAGCTAAACCCCTTTGCTGAGGCGACGGAGGAAGTCATCGTTCCAAGAAAAGTGGTATATTTCTATTTTAATTGATTTTTTGCAATTTCTTTTATGATTATTTGCTTTGATAAAAAAATTGATTTAAGGATTTTTATTAAGAATTTGATAGAGCATGCTTAGACTAGGGTTTTTGATGTTCCGATTTGCAATTGTTACTTTGAAAATCTATTTTTGCAACATATTAAAATCACTTTAAACATAAAGAATTGCATGAATGTTGATTAGATTGAATCACTTTAATTGGTTAATAGTGAAATCCATAACCTCATTATTTGTGAATATTATTTTCATATTTTGTGTATATTTTCTAGTTTAAAATTAGTTTTTTTTTTTAAATCTAAAATCAATCTTCACAAGTTCAAGAGTTTGAAACCCTTTCTTACCGCAACTACAAAACACATCAAAGTGGACAACATCATCAACATGGAAATAGTGCCTTCAATTGTATTATGTTGGTGGGGAAGGAAATAATATGCACATACTTTCCCATGCCGGTGGAGTAAGAGTGTACAGATTGAAAACACTTATAACGCTATGATCAGAGAACGACATAAAATTCAATTTATGAGTCCCCCGACCACTATGATGAGCTTGAAAGAGTGTTTTTGTTATTCATGCTAAGGAATGTCTTTTTTTCCAAATGCTAGGCCATAAAGTCTTGGTTTTCTATAAGCGTTTGAATATTTAGAGTTAGTTTCAACAATGATTGGGGGTTTGCACTGCTATCGGGGCTATACATAGGCCTCAGTGAGTGATCGGGTTCTAAACCAAGCTTGAATTGGTTTTGGGGAATCTTGGAGGTAAAAACTTTTTATTTTTTGCACCACTTAATTATTATTTTTTATTTTTTAATGTTAATTTACAAATAACTGATTAAATTTTGGCAACATTTTCACAATATTGGCGGTATACTTACTTCCATGTTGGTGAACTAGCTTTATGTGAAAACAATAATGTTTTCCAATTATAAAGAAGTACCAAATTCATAATTGGATGCCCAATTAGATTGATGACGGTCAACACTTTACCTTGAATTATAGGCTTCAACAAATATGTATAACAAGCCATCCATTGTTATCATGCCATGTATGGATTATCTAGAGTTCCAAAGTGAAGAGGCTCAAGGGCGCTACAGTTGAGCTTAAGTTGATTGGTTTTACAATGTTCCTATTGGAAAGGGTGTTTGGTACTTCGGCGAAAGACACCTTCTACAATTGCAAGGGAGAAGAGTAAAAGCAATCAAACCACGTCAAAACGGGGAGATTTCTTATGAAGATTATGCGGCGTTGTTGCAAAATGGTAGAGATTGGGAACATGATGATGAGTTGGTCGTGGAGCCTATTGATAATAGTGATTATCTTCATTGGCTTAACACAATTTCAAGCATAACATTACTATGGAAGCACACAATTTGGGTGGGGTAGATATGCAAGCTTTAGGTAGATTGCCACTTGATGCCGATATTTTCTTTTCCCAACCTCCACCACCAATGCCCGTTGCCTTATGTATCCCAGTAGTTAGAAAGGTTCATCTTCCTCGTCAGCTATGCCACAGTTTGTTTGGGAGATGCAAATTATTGATCCACATGGGGAGACTATCACAGTTCCAATTACTTCCCAAGCTTTCGATCGATATTATCAATATTAGGGGGTACAAGCTACACAAGAGGAGTAACAAAGTAGGATGAACGATTTTTTTCTGAGATCACAGAGAATGCAGGAATATCACTTGAAAAAGATGACCTAAATGATGAATAACATGCATTTTGAAATGCATATTACAAAAATCCAATCGTGCAAGTAAAAGAAGTCGCAGAAGCCGTCAAAGAAGTTGTACACTAGAAGTCGTACAAGAAACTCGTATGACATATGGGTGGCCTTGACGATGCAGGGGTTCTAGAAACTCGTGATGGTGATCTACTCTTTCAGGATGTTCCTTTTTATATCCCAATTGCTACTCCAGGAGCCTTTATGTGACGGACCGGGAAATTCCGCCCCCGATGCTATGCTCTGGGAAGGCCGGAGCTCCCCGACCTGCCACTTGAAAGTCAGTAACCGGGTCTTAAATCTTCACTTCTCGCTAGAAAAATGCAGGTCGATTTTCCTTTCCAAGCATGCTTTGCAAGCATAATACTCGAAACGTAGTTTTCATACCTTTCCAACTCACCCTTGTTCTGCAAAGGGTACAAGGCAATTAAAGCCAATGGTGAATGCCTTTGGAAATCATCACATACTTACGAGCATTTTCCAGGCCTAACTCATCCCTTGGACTAGCACCTAGGCCATTTCAGGCCTTTTTTCTATTTTCCAACTCTGCTTCAACTAAGCGTTGGGTGCATGCACTAATCTTGCTCTTGCCAAGAGTACAACAACCAGGCATATTCCACTAATACCATATGGATTGATAGGAAGTATGAACATCCATCAACGAAATGCAACTACCTTATCAAGTACGGTAACAATCATCTCTTTCCTAGCATTGCCGATCCAGATGATATGAGTTACCAAAGTGTCACAATCATGTCCAAATTAGATGATATGAGCGACAAGATGTTGCACCTCAATGCATTGCATTGTGACTGCTTACGTACCCAACCCGTACCTTGAAGGGATCAGGCATGACCGTAGTTATCCAAAAGGTCATTTCGAATAGGACAAGAAACTTAAGCCTATTAAATCAAAAACCAACATTGGTTCCAACTTCTGTCGCAAGACCAAATGTCAAGCAAAGCCTAGTCCGTATAGGCCAAGGGACTTTCACAAGGTATGCACAAGCTTGTGAATAACTAATGCCTTTGTATGCAAATATGCATTCTCGAGTACCCAACACGGATGGATGATGCTAAGCATCATTCAATCTTCCTCGGGTAAGCTACATAGCAACATGGATACTTCCTTGGAAAAGCATCCTCGGGTAAGATTCATAGCAACATAGATGCTTCCTTAGGTAAGCATCCTCAGGTAAGCTGCATATATTTCCAACCAACAACTACTCCTTATATATGTCTTACCGATATTTCTAAAGGAGGGGGTGGGACATTCATCGACTGCACCTCCAGTGATGCATTCTCGGGTATGCATCACAAATTAGTGAAGGTTCCTTGAGTAAGTTTCATGGCAGTATGGATGCTTCCTTGAGTAAACATCCTCGAATAAGCTTCATATGGTATGTGATGCTTCCTTGAGTAAGCATCAACTTCTAACTAACACCCCCTCCCTATATGTGTCTTGCGTGCATTCCCCCCAGTATATACAAGGAGGGTAAGGGAAATTCATCTACTGCACTTTAGTGATGCATCCTCGAGTATGCATCACGGTATAATTGTGCCTTAGCACTATATTGCGTTCTCGGGTATGCAACATGGGTCAGCGATGCTTCCTCGGGTATGCATCACGGTATAATAGTGCCTTAGCACTATAATGCGTTCTCGGGTATGCAACATAGGTCAGTAATGCTACCTCGGGTATGCATCATGGCATAATAATGCCTTAGTATAACGTCGAGACCAATCGGTCTAGTAAATGTAGCTACATTATCCGGCTATGTAGTGATATTAAGCTAAGACAAGGAAGGTAGTCGTCGCATGCAACATTGTAAGGGGCAATGGTGCATACCCGAGAATCCAGAGTTGGCCCAACCTCAAGGAGTGGATTAAGGATGCGAGATAAGTCATGTGATTTCAACAATGGCGCATGCCAAATGTGCCATTATGGTCATTTTCTTGGCCAAGTGATGGGAGTATAGCTCATGCATACTCGAGGACGCATCACAAGAGATTGGTGCGTACTTGAGGAAGCAGCGTGAGGAACTGAAGCTTACTCGAGGAAGCTACAAGACAAACTGATATATACTCGAGACCGCAACAACGGCTCAGACTGGCGTTTATGAGCTAGCTATGAACATGGCATTATACCATAGCAAGGAGACGGTTTAGATAGGTTATGAACTGGGTTTATGACCTATGTTCGACATGAATAACTGCCAATGACAGATGTAAATCAATTGGCGCGACAACATAGAATTACGCGGTTAAAAAACATTGTTGGCGGTTATTGTAACTGCTTAGGGGACAAATGTATGTCCATAGTCCTGTGCACATGTTAACACACGATTATGGCAATATAAATAGGCTAGGAGAGTAAGGTATTCAATAGTCTTCGTTTTGGTAGAAGAAGCCCTTGTCTGTTTGAGAGTGTAGCTTGATTCGAGTGGAATAAGCTTGATAAGTCTCGTGTTGGGCAAACCTGTATCTTCCCTTTTATGCAATGAAACGAGTTCAGTTTGCATAGCTCTTGTGTTTCTTTGTTTTGTTTGTCCCATTTATCTCGTAAAGTAAATAGAATGACAAAGTCCCTTACATAATATGGGATACGGTAAGAGTTGAAGAGAGAAAGTCGCAAGTCTTCCGTTGTTAATCTGATTGATTGTTATTGTTTGTACTTGGTGTGCAAACTTATATGGCTAAAACACAATTGGTTGGAGTGTGTTCCGCTGAACCATTGTGTTGCCGGGTCATAGGCCTGATAAATTTGCAAGGTGCATTTTTGGATGTGACACTTAGCACTATAATGCTTTCTCAGGTATGTAACATGGGTCAGTGATGCTTCCTCGGGTATGCATCACGGTATAATAGTGCCTTAGCACTATAATGCGTTCTAGAGTATGTAACATAGTCAGTGATGCTTCCTCGGGTATGCATCGCAGCATAATAATGCCTTAGCACTATAATGCCTTAGCACTATAATGCATTCTCGGGTATGCAACATGGTCAGTGATGCTTCCTCGGGTATGTATCACGGCTTAATAGTGCCTTAGCACTATAATGCGTTCTAGGGTATGCAACATAGGTCAATGATACTTCCTCGGGTAAGCATCCTCGACTTTGGTAAATTACTATTTTACCCCTGAGTGTCTATTTTTGCCTTGATGTTTAAAATTACTATTTTACCACCGAATGATCGTTTTTACCATGATGTATAAAATTACTATTTTACCCCTGAATGACCATTTTGATCATAATAAGTAAAATTACTATTTTACCCTAAACGATCATTTTGCCTATGATGAGTAAAATTACTATTTTACCCCTGAATGACCGTTTTGCCCATAATGAGTAAAATTACTATTTTACCTATGAATGTCCTTTTGCTTTGATGTGCAAAATTACCATTTTACCCATTTATCAAAAATACGGGTGTTACACTTTAGCCTTTATCGGCTCGCTCCTTTCCTCCCCCTCCCTTCAGGTTCCTCAAGGTTTTAATGATCTAATCAACCTTCTGATGCTACTCAAACTTCTATCTCTGTCTTGTTAACTGACGAATACGATCCAAACTGGACATTTCCAGATCACATCAATCAATAGATTAAATTTTATTTTAATTGAATTATGGATTTAATTGAATACATTTTTGCGATTACCTTAATTTTTAATACATTTCATGCTCCAATAACCAAAACTATGTGTTGATTAAAAACAACTAGCAATCCGATAAAATGATGAAGTAAAATTAATAAGTGCATAAAAAACTAGTTTGTTTTACTAAAATATACTAAAATCAATTATGAAAACGTAATGTAAATTTATAAATTTACTTATCCTAATATTTTTTGTAGTATATATTATATGCGTGAATGTTAAGCTTGTATATCTTCTATAAATGTATATAGCTAAATATTTTTGATGTATGTTCCAATAGAGATTACATATAGTCGAAAATAACCGTTGGATTTACAATATTGAAAAGCCATGATCGAAATTAAAAATTATATAGGGATCCTTGGATGAAAAATTAATCAACGACTGAGATTAGAACTCAACGACAGAGTCTTGATCGATGGCAACGACTGAGATTAGAACTCAGTGATAGAGTCTTGATCGCTGGCGGCTCATACTAAGTCACACGACAAAGTCTTTGTGGCTTGCCGAAGACTCTTCCATAGTATGCAAACAGAAAAATATGCCGACTTATCCATCCAATTTATCATTTGCCCTAGCTATAGTGGCTTAAAATGAACAAATTAGCTGGTTTGCCATGTCCATACTCGGCGGTAGGCAGAGAGGTCACACCATAACACACCTGTGAGACTCGGGTGGACTGAATATTCGGCGCATGTTAACAGAGTTCCATTGTAACCAAAGTTGTGGGTGCGTGTTACGCCCTTTATAATTCCTTTTGGTCTCCAATAAGGTGGGTGAACTTCCTAAAGCCGGCTACTCTCAGATCTACTCTCCTGAGAAGAGCAGAACAGAAAATCATATAGTGTGAGAAAATCGAAGAGTTCTCACAAAGTCAGTCACCATGGTGATGGTGGTTAGGGTTTTCCTACTCCTTTTAGTTTCATTCTATTCAATCCCAAGTTTTGCTATATACGAAGATCAAGTTGGATTGATGGATTGGTAATAATCTCAAATTTGATTTCAATTCTACTACTTGTTGTACCTGCATTGAACTAATCTTAAATTTCTTTTCAGATATCAATTGTATGATTGATTTTGTGTTTTGATTTTGTTGAAGGCATCAGAAATATATTGGGAAAGTCAAGCAAGCAGTATTTCATACCCAGAAAGCTGGAAGAAAGCGTGTTGTAGTATCTACTGAGGAAAATGCTATTGCTTCTCTGGATCTCCGGAGAGGAGATATATGTAGGGTTCCAACTTAAATCTTTATTTCTCTAACTTTAATTTTTGTTTATCTTATTCTCGTTGAATCGAATTGCCCTAGTTTACGTAGTCTTGTGATTGCAGTTTGGAGACATGTTCTTGGGAGTGGTGATGTTATTGACGAGTTGGATATCGGCTTTGGCAAATGTAAGATTTTTTTATTTTTTTACTTCTTGTGTCTTGCTTGTCACTTTGACTTAATGATGCTTTAGTTTGAATCTGGTTGTTAAGCTTGTTAGTGGGTTAGATGTAATCGATAATACAGTGAAATTGACTTGATAGAATTTTGTCCCTTTGGTTGTGGCTGACTGTAAAATAAGATATTAAGATTGCATTAGGCACATTTTGAAGGATGATAATGATCCATCGCATGATGTGAAATGATTTGTAAGCTCAAGTTTTCTTAGACACTCCTTTTTAATCTTGCATTTGTAAGCAACAGTGCTGTTAAATGTGTAACATTATGACTTCTGATTTTTGAGAAGCATCATGACAAAAACATGTTGCGTGGCTTCTGACATTTTCGGTGTGTACACGTTGGTTGGGTTTATGCGTGTGCCATGGTCAGTGGTCATATTTGAAGGGAGAATGTTTATTACAACATGTAGCTGGAGCGTTTGACAAATGTAGTTTAATAAATAAGAGTTGCTTGGGAGCAGATCTCTTTATTCATGCATTCTATCTTTCTTTTTGTTGTTGTACATTTTGAACAAAGATATGCTACTTAACTTATCACGGGTTTATCACTTTCAGATGTGTTTAGTCTTTCATCAGGAGGCAGTATTCTAAGAGCATGGAACCTTCCCGATGGACAGATGGTGTGGGAGTCTTATCTTCAAGGCTCAATGCCTTCAAAGTCAATCTTGTTTATACCAGTGAGTCATGTGCTGATGTTACATTTTATCATGTTCTAATATCACTTTTCTCTGAAAGTATTGTGCTTCTTTCTCTTGTACGCGTTTGGGTCTCTTTCCCCGTGCTTTTAAGTCTCAACCTTTTCTCTGAGATAATCCTTGGTGGTTATGAGTTAGGACTTTCAGTGGTTTAAACGATTTTAGTTTCATTTAGCCTGGCTATCCTGTAAATTCAGGACAACCTTCAGTGAACTCATCCACCAAAAGTCAGTTGGCAATTACGGGTATCAGTTTGTTGGTTATCTGAGCTCATAAGTCATGAAAGGCCTTCAAAGATCATTAGATGGTAGTTATTGTCAGCTCTAATATGTATCTTATCTGCAAAACTGTAATGCTAGTCTCTCTCTTTTATGTTTTATCGTACCGTATCTCCATTTCTCCTTCCACACAAGCATATCCTAAAGAATGTCGTACTCCAGCTTTGCTGAGTGCGCTATACACATTTATTTGGAAAAAGATCAACAATTAGCAACATCTAATCAAAAGAAGAAAGGATAGATCAAATAAGATAATTACCTAATGTAGGTTTTTTCTTGTCCTGCAGTCGAACTTGAAATATGGCAAAGACAACATAATTCTTGTTTTTGGGATGGGTTCTCTCCATGCCATATCAAGCATAGATGGTGAAGTTATATGGAGAAAAGATTTAGTTACTGAAAGGTTAGTGACTTTAAAATTTAGCCATTTAATTTATTTTTCTCCCCGTGTTGTCTTTTCTTTTATATGTATTATGTTTCCATATCTCTCTTTTTTTGTTTCACAGGTTGGAGATCAAGCAAGTCCTTCAGCCTCATGACAGTGATGTTGTATATGCTATAGGATTTGTTGGCTCAGAATTTGTTACATATGAAATTAATGCCAGAAGCGGTGAGGTACTAAAACGCACTAGCAAGACCTTCCCGGGTGGCTTTTCCGGAGAATTATCATATGTTTCCAACGACATGCTAGTGGCATTGGATACTACTGGCTCAACTATAATTTCAATACGCTTTGGGGATGGTCAGATCAGCTTTCACCAGACTGCCATCTCAGATCTAATTGAGAATTTTTCTGGAATGGCATCAATTTTTCCTTCAAAGCTAACAAGCATGGTTGCTCTTAAATTCAATTCAGTTATAGTGTTTGTAAGAGTCACAGGTTTGGGCGAACTGGAGGTGGTAGAAAAAATTGATAATCCAGCAGCTATTAGTGATCCTCTCGCTGTCTCAGAAGGGCAACAAGCTTTTGCCGTTGTTCAAAACGGTGATAGTAAGATCAGTATCACGGTAAAACAAGCTAATGACTGGAGTAGTGGTAATCTGCTAAAGGAAACAATTGTTATGGACCAACAAAGAGGGAATGTGGAGAAGGTTTTCATAAACAGTTATATTCGAACAGACAGGAGTTACGGATTTAGGGCTTTGATTGTCATGCAGGATCATTCATTATTGCTGCTACAACAAGGTGAGATTGTCTGGAGCAGAGATGATGGGCTTGCTTCAATTCTTGATATGACTACATCGGAACTCCCAGTTGAAAAGGAGGGTGTATCTGTTGTTAAAGTAGAGCACAGCCTGTTTGAGTGGCTCAAGGTATTAATCAAGAACTACACTACTCAGATATTACTGTTTGAACAAACAGTCAACCCCTTAAACTTCATGAGTTTATTTATTGTGTTTGCACTTTTTATTTTGGGTTCACAGGAAGGATTTTATATGTTTACATATATAATATAGGCTATTTACCTTAGGGGTTACCTTTTATATGATTGGGTAAGGAATTATAATGTTATGTCATATTGCACTAAAGTGAACAAGAGACTTACAACTAGATACTGGTCTTTAAGCTGTAAGGGACCTTGGATACTAAACATGACATTCCAAACAGCAATTGTTGGAGTGACCCAGTTGATAGGCAACCCAACCCCAACCATAACTACTACAAGGACCATATGTATTTACCTATACAGACGCTAAGACTATCAGTAACATCGAATTACTTAACTGTACTGGATGTACTTCTCTTGTAGCTGAAAGTATTCAACATCTTTGAGTGTATCTCGTTTTTCGTGGAGAACACATTGTTGAAAAGCTAAAGGCATCTTTCATTCTTTTAAACCTTTGGTACACATTGTTGCTTGCTAGAGATACCTACCGTGAAACTAGTTCAGTACTCTGATGAAACAAAACCCTAATTATTTTGCTGGTGCTTGTTTGTGCATGTATATATAAACAACCCTGTTTTGTTTTGTTGTGAAGACTTTTACTTTTCTAACTGCTTATATGGAGATAAATATTTTTATCAGTTGCATCCTGACACAAGCTTTTATCCTAGGACCATCTGCTGAAACTTAAAGGAACTCTAATGCTTGCAACTCCTGAAGACGTAGTGGCTATACAAGGAATGAGGTTAAAAAGCTCCCAAAAGAGCAAAATGACAAGAGACCACAATGGTTTTAGAAAGTTGCTGATAGTGCTCACAAGAGCAGGGAAGATTTTTGCTCTGCACACTGGTGATGGGCGCGTTGTGTGGTCCCTTTTGCTCCCTTCTTTTAAGAAATCAGAAGCCTGCCCGAATCCTACTGGATTAAATTTATACCAGTGGCAGGTACCTCATCACCATGCATTGGATGAGAATCCATCTGTTCTTGTAGTTGGTAGTTGTGGAAGTTCCAATGCACCAGGTGTTCTCTCATTTGTTGATTCTTATACCGGAAAGGAACTTGAATCTTTAACCTTAGGTCATTCCATAGATCACATTATTCCACTCCGAATTACAGATTCAACAGAGCAGCGACTTCACCTTCTTTTAGACAGAAAAGGACATGCATTCTTATACCCTAGAACACCTGAGGCTCTCAAGCTATGTCAAGTTGAGCTCCCCAATATATACTGGTACCTAATTGAGGCTGATAAAGACATCATTAGAGGGCATACATTGCGCAAAACATGTAATTTCGAAGGTGCGGATGACTATTGCTTTGATACCAGAGAGTTGTGGTCTATTATTTTCCCTTCAGATTCAGAGAAGATTGTTGCTACTGCTACGAGAAGTTTGAACGAGGTTTGCTTCTGTTTCTCTTTGTCCTTGTTGCATTGCATTCTATTCTTATACAACGTGAGTACTTTTTGCTGCAGACACCATAGTTGCATTTATTCTATATCTTCTCTTTACCTGTGGAACCTTTTAGCTAGCTTATCTTGGTTTCATAATGTTCCCTAATGCTTTCTCTCATATTGCCTCTTTATAAAATCTAAATCTAAACCTATGGTCATATCGATATATAGACATATCCAATGGATACCGAGCATTTTCTACCAGTTTTTGTTCTATTCTTTTTCTTTCTGTAGATAGTGTACAATCCCTCTTCAGTATTATACTACAAATTGGATTTTTAGGTAGCGAAATTAACTAAATTTCCAGGGCTGCAGGAGAATTTGAGGGCATTATATGATGTTGGTTTATTTTTAAGACGGAACACCTCACAGTTCTATGGAAACTTGTATGCAGTTGTATTGGTGTCTGATAATGATAAAATTTGCTTTTGTGATGGTTGGTAGGTAGCTAGGTTGAGTAGTTAAGTTTCTTGAGAAGCTTATAATATTCCAGCCACTTTCTTCTACGGGGTGCTATGTTAACATTAAGACAGGAACTTTTGGTTGTTACTGTTGTACATCAAATGGTAAACCTAAATTAGTGTTAGAGATAGAAGAGGTGATAATTATTTTATATTGTGGTCTAAAGCACTTAGTTTTTGAGTTACATTGTTGGAAAGCTGAATCGGTACTCCCTTCTTCTCTTCTGCTTGTTTTAGAGAGATTCTGAAGGGTATTTGAATCCGATTGGCATATGGTAGAAGTAAATGTAGACAACTGACTTTATATCAGTCTGTTGTTCGTGGATGGGATCTAAACACCTTTACATGAGTATTTCATACTTAATAAAGAGCTACTTCGACTTGAAAATAGCAGACTGCCAGCCCTTAGTGTACACATTTAACTCCACTTACTTACAGTGTAAGCTTATAAACCAAGTGAGTGTTATAGCGTTGAAGAAATCAACTTATTGACCTAAGGAGGACATTCTGAAGCCTTTTATACTGAATTTTTTTGAACCTTCTTCCCGCCTTTTGTTTAATTCTCAAATCTTGATAAAATTTTCATTTCTTTTTATTGTGTCAAAAACCATATAAGATAGTTTGGGGTTGCTTTTCATACTCAACCCATGTGTAGATCTATAGGCTGAAGTTTTTTTTCTTTAGGTGGTACACACTCAAGCAAAAGTGGTAGACCGTGATGCGATGTTCAAGTATTTGTCAAAAAATATGCTCTTTGTAGTTACTGTTAGCCCAAAGGGGGCTGGTGAGATTGGATCAGCCACCCCAGAGGAATCTTCATTGGTTGTTTATCTTATCGACACCATTACTGGTCGAATACTTCACCGTGTGTCTCACCATGCTGCACAAGCTCCTGTTCATGCTGTAAGTGGTTATTGTCCAACATCTTCAGTATCGAGGATTGTTTAGATAACTTGAACTGACTTCTCTCTCTTCCATATGAAGGTTTTTAGTGAGAATTGGGTAATCTACCACTATTTCAATCTCCGAGCTCACAGATATGAGATGTCTGTCATTGAGATCTATGATCAATCTCGAGCGGTAAATTCCATGTGAAATCATTTCCTTCAAATTTTTATTGTTCTGGTTTAATATATTTTTTTGATTCAATATTGACTGCTTCTCACAGGAAAACAAAGATATATGGAAACTAATTCTTGGAAAACATGATCTTAGTTCACCCATTTCATCGTACTCTCGACCAGAAGTGATGGTTAAATCACAGAGTTATTACTTTACCCACTCAGTGAAAACAATGGCAGTATCATCAACAGCTAAGGGTATAACCTCTAAGCAGATTCTTATCGGCACAATTGGGGATCAGGTTAGTGAAGATCATATAACATTTCCAGGTCAATTAATTGCTACTTAATAAACATGTTCATCACACAAAAAAAGAAAAAGGAAAGAAAAAGAAAAAGAAAAAGAAAAAGAGAAAAGCTGCTCCTGGCTCATATCCGACAGTAACTGACAATCAATTATTGTAGGTCTTGGCACTGGACAAGAGATTTTTAGATCCTCGCCGAACTCTCAATCCCACACCAGCAGAGAGAGAAGAAGGTTTAATACCTCTGACAGATGCATTACCAATCATTCCTCAGGTGCATTTCCATTTCCTCTTATTTCTTATCATGGTTCTCATGCAGAAACCTATTAGGGTAGATATATCAAGTATAAACATATATGATGTGGGTTATTTCCTTTTTACCCTATTTCTACCACACATTTAGGTTTGCTTGAAAAGAGTCTGGGTGGATGTTGTAAGGATGTCACCATATAAGTTGTCCTTGCAAAGAAGGACCCCAAATCATACACTGTTAACCTATTGATTCAATATAATAACGAAATTACTGGTGCAATGGGTTGTTCATGAAGTTTTAAATATTTTACTTGATGGCGGCACCAATTTCCATTGACCTACATGGTGAAGAAATACATTTTCACATCAAACCAGTACAAGCATATCTAGCCTCATTGGCAGTTGAATATCTAGTTTTTAAAAGGTCATTCAGCCAATAATAACAAAGAAAAGCTTTGAGCTCATGCAACTGGATAGTGGAACCATTTGAGTACTTGCATTATTATTAAGTTCCGGTTCATACCTTTTGATGATGATTTCATATATGCTAATCTGACTATTGTTATCGCAGTCCTTTGTTACACACTCACTTCTAGTGGAAGGTCTACGCGGCATAGTTACTATTCCTACAAAGTTGGAATCCACTAGTCTTGTCTTTGCATATGGAGTGGATCTCTTTTTCACAAGAATTGCACCCTCACGTATCTATGATTCACTCACGGAAGATTTTAGCTATGCTTTACTTTTACTTACAATTGTGGCATTGATTGCCGCAATTTTTGTTACATGGGTAATGTCTGAGAAGAAGGAATTGAATGAGAAATGGAGGTGAGTGAGATTCCATTCTCTCTCTGAATTTTGCATTCCCTTTGAATAACTGCTCTCCTCTTCTTTTGTCTAGTATGGTAGATTCTTTTAACTTGTAATATTACTAATTCTTAGTTTTAGCGACAAACCCTTCATTTGTTCGATTTCTCTTCTTTTTTGGCGTAATTTGATAGCTAATAACTCCATTAATGTATATTTTACCTTACAAAAAGAAGATGTAGAATAAGAATTGGTGAAAGCTTAAAGGGTGATTTTTTTATTTTCTTTGTGCCACATTAAATTCCAAACGTATTTACCAATTTACCATATTAATACTCCTTCTATCTCAGTAAAAAAAATATTATTATTTTTATTATTTTAGCCTGAGATACTATTATTTTTACGGGAAGCGGAGGTAGTATATTCTAAGGCAAAAGGAAATCGATTTCCGCAGTAGTTTCTTTCAAAACGTAGAAAGCCAAAGCTCAAGGATTGATCTGATCCTAAAGCTAAGAACTGGGTGGGTGATTTGACATCAATCCATTCATGGAAGTTTGAGAAGTCTGAACTCTATTTTAGATAGAATAACTGAAACACTTGGTATAGCTTTGTGAATAGCCAATGGAAACAACTAAAATCCCAATATATCCTGACTCCTGAGGTAGGTAGTAGTGGTACTCCATTGCAGGTTGCTATTCAGGTTTGGTAATCATTTCTTCAAATGTTGTATACTTGTATGTTTCTGTCATTGTAGTTGAATATAACATTTCCAGTCATCCGTATGTATGTAAATGTCCAGCAAAGCATCTTGAGATAGAGGAAAAAGTAAAAGAAAAAGGTGTTGAAATTCATATAATGTACCTCCAATTATATCAAAAAAATTGAGAAGTTGAACAAACTACACGTGAAAGCTCAAATAGTATCCGAGCAGTAAAATTAAATCAGCTGATAAGAATCATCCGTAGAAGTGTCAGCTAGAACTGAAATTTTGTATTCTTGGCAGTTTCAAGAGTTGAGGACACAAATATACATCTCTAGTTGAAATCTTAATTAGGCGAGTTTCTGACCGTGTTTCTAACCAGTAACCACTCTAAAGGGCATACGATCATTTTTTTTTCTTTTGGCAAACTCACAAGGAAAATTTATTGAAAAAGCAAAAAAAAAAAAAAAAAAAAAGAAAGCAGACCTAAAAGCCCAACCTCTAAGAAAAGTACCGGCTATGATCGCCGAGTCTTGAATTTCTTTTGGTTTTCGGTATAAAAGTAGAAATTGTCGACATGTTTTAGATTGACTTTATCTTTACATTTCAATCTAATTTTTCTAAGGCTTCCGACTAAAAATTATATACGAGTTAATGTTATCTCACAATGTTCTTTTGACAAGTATAATACCATCATTTTTTATTTTATTATTGCGATCTTAGCCAATTCAAGTCATATAAGGTCACTAGAACAATCATTACCATTCCTACATCATTTCACTGTTTCTAAAATTGGACGTCGTCCTGTGTCTATTATGGAAAGATAATCTTCATATACAAATTTTACTTCACTCTTAAAGTTACACTCATGCCCTTGTTACACCACCACCTCTGGGCAATCCATGGCTCTGTACAGGTATCTATGGACCACCAAGAAAAGATTTCCAACTCATTTTCCCAACAATTTTCCAGAACAGTGAAACACCTTGGATTTTGTTTGGAGAATTCAATGAAGTAACGGATAAATCAGAGAAAAAAGGAGGCATACATGTAACTTTTACTCGCACATAAATTTTTCTCAACATGATGGATGAGATATTACTCGTAGATATGGGATACCGAGGTGACTCATTCACCTGGACAAACAACCAACAAGGCACAAATTTCATCATGGAAGACTGGTTCGGGCTATTGCTACACAACGTTGGCAAACTACCAACCCACATGCTGCGGTTACTCACCTTCCAAGAATAGCTTCAGACCATGCTCCAATTCTACTCCAGTTAAAGACAATCAGATGGTAAGGATCTAAGAATTATAAATTCGAGGGGATCCAAACCCATGAAAAAGGTAGTTCGAAGGGGTCTCCCTTCATCTGCGCTTGTTGTAGGGGGTTTCAAGAGAGAGAAAACGAAGATCCAGATGCCTTGACAAGCATTTTTGGCTTGCTCATCAGTAACTCTATCAAATAGTAAGTTCAGCCTAGATCCAGGAGGAGGATACAAAACCACCAACTTGCAACTTAAGCTTATAATTACAAGCCAAGTTCTTATGCAGTGGAACAAAACAACTTTATGCCACCTTCCTACTATGATTAAAGAGTCAACAACCCAGATCAAACCATCCAAACACCATTGTGCTATCCAGACTAGACCAGGGTTGATTTACTGGATTCAACAGAAAAATGATCTCATACTTTGCCACAACCTGCTTCAAAGCCATGCCAGCTATTGGAAATAAAGATCGCAAATCCAATAGTTACAATCGGGAGACAACAATACTACTTTATTTCACACAAAAATACTATCCATCGCGGTTGCAACAACAACGACTTCAGGATAAACAAAATAACCGGATCACTGACAAGGACAACATCATTCACCTCATGATAGGCCACTTCACAGCTCAATACACTTCTCCAAATACATCTGTAGATGAGGACATATTTACAATAATTACTTCGAGGTTAACACCGCGTCAGTGTACCATGCTTACTACAGAAGTCACAGAGATAAAATGAAAGATGCTCTTTTCTCCATTGGATATTCAAAAAGCTTATGACATCTTAGATTGGGGATTTTTCCGAAAAGCTTTTACCAAATTGGGATTCCCTTCCATGTTCATAGACTATATTATGTTATGCATCTCGTCTGTCATTTATTCGATCAATATAAATGACACACTGAACGGCTATATCACACCGAACGGGGAATCAGACAGGGAGATCCGTTGTCCCCTTATGTGTTTATCATATGTGTGAAGATTCTTTCAGCCAACTTGGCAAAACTGGAGAACTTAAACCACATCAAAAAGATTTGCATCTCTTGCAAATCCCCACCGATCCTCCACCTCATGTATGATGATGACCTTCTCATCACATATAAGCATCTTCTGAAAGCAATCAACACCTGAAACAATTACTCCACTCCTACTCCACATCAGCGGGACAACTCATCAATATAAAAAATGCTATATTATCCACCATCCAAGGTTGCCTCTGAATGAAGTGAACAATCTATAACAATTTTTTAACATGCCAACCACCACAAATCCACCAATCTATCTCGGGGTCCAATTCAAATAAGGGAAATCATCCGCTCGTATATTCACACCACTGCTTCAGAGGCTGGTATGAAAGGTTAAATGATGGATGAATAAATGTTTAACACCAGCAGGGAGGTTAGTAATGATAAATTCTTCTCTCACTCCAACTAATCACTTAATGCAGACACAATTACTCCATACCCATGTCCACATCAAGATTGTTCGTATCACTAGAATTTTCTTCCGGGGACGTGATTTTTACGTCATAAAACTCCATCCCTTGGGATGGAATAAGTTATCTAGAGAAAAAATTCAAGGATGCCTAGGCATCCGTAACAGTGCTCAGCACAATAAAGCTTTTTAAATTAAAAGAGTCTGGATCATTCATGATCAACTATGCTCCATTTGGGCAAGCCTTTGCAAAGAAAAATACCTCAAACAAGAATATGTTTTTACAAATAACCTCTCCACCTCCTCAGCAGCCAGCCCAGAATGAAAACAATTAGCTTCACTGATACCTACAATCAAACATCATATCTTTCACCATAAGAGAAACTGCTTGAGAACCCCTATCACGGAAAACTGGACGCCACATTTCACACCGCTCAATCCCAACCAACGCTAAAAATTTCAGACTGTGGCAGATACTATCGACCCAACATCCTGTTCTTGGATACATGACAAGATATCCCTTCTACCTCCACTGGCAGCAACAAGGATTATAAATATACATCTACCTCAAGATGATCCACCTGATAAAATCGTTTGGCCACATACAAAATCTGGAAGTTACACTACTTCCGCGGAATACAAATGTTTATCCCATAACGTGAATCAAACATCCCAAAACACAGAACCTATTGCCAATTTCCTATGGATATTTCCATGTCCACCAAAGATACAACTTTTCTCGTGGAAAGCAATGAATGAAGAACTACCCATCTTCAACATACTCAATAGAATCCAAATTACCAATACCAAACTTTTCCCAAATTGCAATGTCGCACCAACAATAGTACATCTTCTTCTTTAATGCCAAGTTTCTAAGGCATCCTGGCATATACTTCTCACATATCTTTCCAACTATTTTTATTGCACTCATAATATTTCTACCCCTCTAAGCCTCCGACAGACAATACCCTAAATTATATAGACAAAAGCCCCTACTTTCATCACCCATCTCTTTTTGCTTCCTCTTTTGGGATTTGCGGCTAGCTATAAATGAGCTCATCTATGGACGAAAATAACAACAACCGACAAATATTTTGCAAATGACACTCCAGATGCAACAAGGATTCACCTGGGCAAGTAGGGTCTTACCACCTTTTTTAAAAAAATTTACCACAAGTTGTGAATCCAATCCGTAATAGAAGATCTACAACGATAATTTCAATGGGGTAGGTTCCCTCGTCGTTAGAATGGATTAAAATAGACATTGGTGACTAGAGGGAACCCATGATATGTTGGGGATGGGTTCATCTGCAGAGACTACAGATTTACAACTCTAACAACCTTAACACAACCTTTGGGGATAACCACCGCACTGATAGCTGAAACTTGGGCCATGCTAATAGCGACAAGAACGACAACAGAGTGACGATGGATCCAAGTGTGCTTTAAAACAGACTCGAAAACTTAGCTTCATCAAATCTGGTAACAACCACCTTGGTGCATCTCAAGTATGGTAACAAAAATTAAGTACCGGATGAGGCTAATTCCACATTGCACACTAAACCACAACTATCGAGAGGGAAACCAGGCGACAAATGGATTAGCAAATCAAGAAGCCAGCTAGGAACAATCTCGACTACAATATAAGACCATATTGTTCCATCTTTATAGAACCAAATTTTATTAGCGGACTCCTTGGGTATAAGATATCCACGTGTAATTCCTTTTTAGTTTAATAAGATTATCCTATACTTTAAAAAAAATTATTTGTACAAGAGAACAAGAATCAGTTAAACCTTCAAGGGTGATTTTGTTTTCGTTCACATTAAATTCCAAACATGTTTACCAAATTACTAGGGAGGAATAAGTCGTGTTCACTGATAACTTCCTGACATTAACATATTTCTAAGCAAAAAAACGATCGACCCTTGGTTGGCCAAATGATATTTGGCCCAGCTTATATTTCTACAAGGGTACGGATGTGAACTAAGATTTATTGTTTGTCTTGAGGTGTTTTTTAAAGAAAATTTTCTCTTAGTGTTTTATTTATGTCAGAATTCCTTTTCATTTTTTATCTTCAATCCGAAACGCTAAACTTCTTCTTTGGTTTCTTTTCTCTTATAAATACTAGTCGATTTTTTTTATCTCATCCCAGAAACAGCTACTATCCTGTCTCATTTCTTCTTTTCTCGTTTTGTTTGTTTATTTCCTTCATTTTTATTGTAAAATTAAGAGAGTAGATGATTTGTGTCTTGCTGATACAAGCTAGATCCTGTCCTTGTCTAGTTATTTATGCTATAATAATTTATTACGCTATTCAAATATCTTTTCTAATATATCTAACTTTTGTTGTCCGTTGTTATAAGATTTTAAAGTCCGATCCCAAAGCTAAGAATTAGCCTGGCGGTTTCACGTCGATCATATCATCGAAGTTATTCCGTAGACCAGTGGATTCCTATCGCCTCTTTTACAAAGTGATAGACAGTTTCACCCCAAATAAAAAACATAAGAAATAACTAAAATTGCTCTTCAGGACCAGGTTCGGTAGTCTGTCATTGTAATAACATTCTAAGCATCTTGGAAATAAAGGAAATAATAAAAAGCAAAAAAACAAAAAAGAAAAAGGTATTGATATATTCAGTTCAGGTAAGATACCTCCAAGGAGAAAAAGAGAATTGATTTCTCGATCTTGTGACTCACCCTCTGTTAGCAAAATATGGAAGTAGCAGCAATGTCAGCAGCAGTTTCAGGGTTCCAAACTCTAAATGCCTTAACATCACGAAAGATAATAACAAACAACCCTTCTTCATCAAATAATAAGGTAAATATTTCATCTCATTCTCTTTCTTCGATTTCAACTTCATTTTCTCATCCACAATTTCAAAACCCACTTAACCCTAGAAATGATTTTCGTTCTATAAGTCGATGCTCTACTAAACAAGACATTGATAGTAGTGATAATGCAATTGATAACAAACCCATTGATGGAAATGATTTTAATTTAGATAATCAACAGAAAAAATTCACAACTTTATCTCAAAATGAAAAAAACCACTTCTTCAATATCATCTAGAGGTTTGGTTTTTGATACGGGGATTGAAAATTCATGGGATAGTCAAGAAATTGGATCACCAGTTGTGAAAAGATTTCTTAGTGATGAAGAAGAACGTTGGTATATGTGGTATCATGGAATAAGTAATTATTCAAATGGGGATACAGTTGGATTAGCTGTTTCAACTTTCAAGTAACGGGATTCATTAGGAAAGAGGAACTGGAGTTGCTCAATCGAGTTCCGATGTGTGTTGTGTTATGAATTGTAGTCAAGATTGGTGGGCATTTGATACTCAGAGCATAAGACCTTCTGAGATTGTGGTTATGTCTAGTTCTAAAGTTAGAGTTTCCAGTGCTGTTTATTGGCTTTACTATACTGGGTTCAATTCGGAACGACTTGAAGTCCCTGGTACACCGAAGATACGTGTTGAAAACCCAGATAGGAACGGTAAAGAGGGTGCTGCTAATGATGTTTTTAGATCTTTACCTGGTTTAGCTATTAGTCAAGATGGGAGGCACTGGGCAAGAATAGAAGGTGAACATCATAGCGGGGCTTTATTCGATGTAGGAGCTGGTATTGAGCGGGATTCTTTGTTTGTTTCAGAACCCAAAGTCGTTTTTCATAAAAGTGGTGATTTGAGAATGTACTATTATTCATTTGACGTAGAATCTGGGAAATTTGCAATTGGAATTGCAAGATCAAGAGACGGAATGAAATGGGTGAAGTTGGTGAAGTTAGGGAAGATTATAAGTGGTGGAAATGAAGGTTCTTTTGATGAATTTGGTGTGAAAAGTGCGAGTGTAGTACGGAAAAGAAATGGAGGATATTTAATGGCATATGAAGGTGTTGTAGCTAATGGTGAGAAGAGTATAGGGTTAGCGGAATCATCAGATGGGTTAAAAGATTGGAATAAGTGTGCGCATGGTGCTGTTTTAAAGCCGAGTGTAGAAGAAGATGGATAGGAAAATAAAGAAGTTGGGCACCCTTGTTTAGTTCAAATGGTTGGCGATGCTGATGAATGGAGATTGTATTATAGAGGCATTAGTAGTCGAGGAAGAAGTGGTATTGGGATGGCAATTTCTCAAGGTAATGACATTAGTAGTTTTAGAAGATGGATAGGATCATTTATAAAAAAACTAAAATCTTTATCTTTCCAAAAATCCAAACTTGATGATTTTTTTTCAACTTGAAAATGAATGCAGAACATAGTCAGTAATAGAAGTATTCCATTGCAGATTGCTATTCAGGTTTGGTAGTCATTTCCCCAAATGTTGTGTGGTTCCGTTATTGTAGTTGATTGTGAAATTTCCATTCATCCATATCATATGCATGATGTTTCCCAGCTAAGCTTGAAATAGAGGAAAAAGTAAAAGAAAAAGGTATTGAAATTCAGATAATGTCCTCCAATTATATCAAAAAGAAAATGAGAATTTGACCAACCACAGGAGAAAGGTAAAAGTAATAATCAAGCAGTAAAATGAAATTTTCGATTTTTATACTGTATCATCCCGTCTGGGGAAGATATGAATTTTGAAAACATATGTGACATTGGACCTCTATTTGTTTGCCATTGTTTGCCACCTTATGGGGAAGATATTGGGGGTTAGGAGCGGGGGAAGACTAGCATTTTTGAAAGTGAAATCAACTCATCCGTAAAAGTGTCAGCTATAACTAAAATGAAAATTTTGTATTCTTTACACTGTTTACACTTCATACAAATTTACATTTCTATTTTGGATTCTTATACTGTATCATCCCGTCTGGTTGGAAGATTTAAGAATCAAAATCGTAAGAATTTAATTACGGGTAGTTTGTTTCGTAATTCCAAGTCTAAAAAAATATATATTTGATTGAGGGAATTTTATTATCTCTGTTTTTATTTGGAATCCAATTCCATTGCACTACTGGATCAATGCAATAAAAAATCTGAAATTTTAGAGGTAATCAGATTTTTCAAGAAATAAAAAATGTTAGTTATATAGAGTTGATTTCTATGAAGCAGAGATACAGATACGGGGATATTGATATGAGGAATCGTTCAATTTAAAAAAAATAGGGATACGAAATACGGTGGGATACTTTTATTTATTAAAAATATTTTATATGATAATAATTCATTCTATTAAAAAAATCACATAAAATAAAAAATCTCATAAATATTATTTGGAAGTTGGAATACTAAAAATAAAATAAAAACTATCTAACATATCGCCCACCCATCACTCATCAGTATCGTCTTTGTCAAAGAGCACCGCTTCTAGTTCTGACTCGTCAAGTGAAAGATTTGCAACTTCAAGCTCTCCCCGCCGTCACTAAGATGGTAGATCAAATGCATTTCCACTAATATTTCACATTCTACTTTATCTTTTCGTATAGTTTTCACTTTTTCTTGAAAGAAGACGAAGATTACTAAGAACAGACACTAATTCTTCAGCATGTTGGGGTTCAATCTTGTTTGTCTTTATAGAATGGATAAAATTGTATGTGCTCCAATTCCTCTATGAACAAGTACAAATAACCATAAATATATAGGTTTGGTATATAAAATTTTAAATATATAGAGTTTGTATATAAAAATATATGTTAAATTATTGGAAGTATCCCCTCCCAGAGGTATCCCAGAGGTATCTCTACCCGTTCATAATAAATAATTATATATAAAAAATAATTTAAATAGAGTATCTGATGCGTATCCCCCGACATCTCTAAGTATAAGATATTAATACGGTATCGATACGTCATCATTTTTGAAGTATTTTTATTTCATAGGTTGATTTGCCTATTTGATTTAGAAAATTAAGTCAATTCCCTTGAAATTAGATTTCTTAGCCTTTAATTTTTTAAACCAATAATGCTATTTATGCTTCATAAAAAATAAATAGACATTTGACATTTTTAGATTGATCTTCGAATTTCGATCCAATCTTCTTTCGAACCATCCAAATAAAATTTTACTATTTGTGACCTTGCATAATTAGTATAAGAGGATACCAAATTTTACGGGGTCACCGGTCCAAAAGATCTTATATTATCAATCCAATGCTTAAAATAAAAAGACATTCCAGTTTACTCGTGCAGTGCTCTCACAGTACAACCCAGGTGAGTAGTTTTATCATCTAAAATTAGGACAAATGGGTGCGTACCACAGGTTAGGACATGTTGAGTGTCAGGTGGCCGAACGAGAAGAAGGAAAAGTGGGATACTATGTGCATTAAAAATAATGCAAATCTAATAATAGTAACAATCTTGTGACACTCTTTTTTTCTTGAAACCAATCTCTCTCAAAAGATCGAAATCGATTCGGGGTAAAGTTTTTTGTTTTTTAAATACCTGAAGCTTAAAAATTACCACTCAAAATGTATTTCCAGTCTGATCTCAAATCTCTTCACAAGGACAATATGAGACAAACGTATCTGCTTCAAAACTGCCGCTATTTGGTTTACCTTCTTCTGTCATATTTGATTAATGTCAGCTTTCCAGCATATTACCTTTTTTTTCTTCGGGCATCGAATTCATCTACTTTGGTTTCAACGGCCAATTTGATCGGTATATTTTTAGCTTCATTTTAAGGAAAGTTAGGCTCGTTTAATTATGGAGTACTAATCTTGTGAACATCTAAAGTCTATAGTGTATGAAGAATTCTCATTCTCACTTAAATTCAGCTGATTCTAGAAATGTAGTATAAGATGTAAATAATGCAAGTCAAGTGTAAGAAGCAGTTGTATTATGTTTTTCGGATATGTACGAGTGTCTCTTATATATCTTGTGCTTGGATATACATAGTCTTTCGTATGATCCAGGGACGGAACCAGAATTTTTTATTAGGTATGGATGGATTGTGACTAAAGCGGCCACGACAAATTTTTTTAAAACGAATTGTGTAATTAGTTGATAATTTTGACCTAAAAATTAATCAATTAATTGGTTGTATAAACTATAATTTTTTTTTTCTGGGTGTAAAAGACTTTTAAAATATGATACTATTTTTATATCTATATCCCTAAGAGATACTTCCCAAATATCCAATTTGGATATTCTGCCCAAAAAATTTAAAATTAATGTACCAATATACCCTCTTCTCTCTATCTAAGTTTAACTTAGACCGTCTCGGCAAAAACCCAATAACATCGAGTGAATGAGTTCTATGAATACTGTGATAATCTGATGCCATCATCCGAGAAACAATCACAAGTAACACTAATAACAATAATTATAATCAAGTCAAGAATGTCGTCACTTTTTCTTATATCTAATCTAATTTACCTTCTTTCCTCTTTCCGTCAGTTTCTTTGTGTGTTATTCTAAGTAAGTACCAGTATCATATATTTCAATAAGACAAAAAAGGGTTTTATGTTTAAAAGAGCGAGAGAATCAGAACCTATTTATTCAGTCCAGGAGGGTTTGTGTTGTTCTATCCACCTTCTTTCACATGGTTTACAACCAGGTTGTGATTATTAATATCTTTAGTTACATGAATTGGATGTGTATTGTTTGATCAAAAGAGATTTAAATAGTAAATTCATTTTGATTTGTTTTCTTCACAATTTGATTGCTAATCGTGGCATGTAAAACATGAACTTAAAGAAGGTACTGAATTTGAGGCATACCCCATACTGAACTTGAATTTGCTTTCGAAATGTATTGAAAATCTTAGGCATTTGAATGATGTACTTGAACAACAACGTTATTCAATTCATTTTTATTTCTAAGAAAGATGTGAGATTGATTTGTTGAGTAGCCTTGAATATATTTTTGTAACCATAAGAAAAAAAGGAAATAAAGTATTTTACTTGATTTTTCTAAGTTTATTGAGTCCATTGTGGCGAGTCGCTTGCCACTGTTGCCTTATAGCCATCACATATAACAGTGTATTTGTTTGGATTTTAAACTAGGATGAATCTGGGTTCATCCTGCTTTAAATCAGAATAAACCGAGATTAGCTAGAATGATACCAGTTTTATCATGTATATTCTGATAAAATCAAACAACCATATGTATATCATACTACTTCGCAGATTAAACCTGGAGATAAAAAATATGTTTTCTACGTGATGTATCTGGTTTCATCATGCGTATTATGACAAAGAAATATGTTTTCGCTAGGATGTATATGATTTCATCATGTATATTTAAATATTTATTTATTTTTATGTTAAAGGTGATGGTGTTTTTAATATTATGTTATTATTGAAAGTGGTGGTGGCAGTAATATGGTGTTGTTGCGGTTGAAAATGTTGGTAGTGTGTGGTGGTTGTGCTAGATTTTTTCTGTAATTATTTTTTATATGGGACGTGTGGTATTATATAAATTTTTCTATTTTATTTTAAGCGAGGATGCAACCAGTTTTATCCTAGCTAGTTTTTGAATAATTTATTTTTTGTAGTTTAATCCAGGATGCATCAAGTTTCATCCTAGCTATTTTTCGAATAACTTTTCTATTTTATTTTAATTCAGGTTCATAGCTATTTTCTTTCGAGAAAAAAAACTTTTGAATTTACTATCAACAATGGATCTTGTTTTGTAGATAATTTAAAACCCTTTCCAAAACTATAAGTTTTATTAAAATCGGATATATATTTTGAAAGTTATGAATTTTTTTTTGTGAGTTGTTTTTAAATTGGGGAGAGAAAGGATAAAAAAGAAAAAAATATAAAGATGAAGGACATAATTGTCTTGGGTTTTTAGTGTTCATTTCACCCATTTCTTATTTTTACTTGTCCACTTCAACCATATTTTAGAGAATCTTGGACAATAAACCCATTTTATCTAAATTAATATGAAGAAAATCAATAACGAAAAGTGATCACGGAAAGAAATTTATAGTTGAAGAAAGGAAAATAAGAAATAATTGTGTTAAAAAGAAGAATTTTTAATTTTTTTAAATAAAATTCTACATTTAATGGGCTAAAAATTATCTTTTAAATAAACTAAAAATAAATAGTTTAGAATCTATTTAGGCTAAATATATTAAATGGGCTGGAATGCTTAATATGAGTGGATAAAAACTAAAATTTCGCAAAACTCATATACTAGTATATTGTTGGGCCAGAAACAGGGACGAGCTATAGCTTAGGTAAGCTCCTTGCTAGGCCCGCCCTGGTATGATGAGTCTCCCCCAGTGTCTTGTAATACACATGTTGTCTATTGTAATTTCATCATTATTATAAGACAATCAATTTTGTTATATTTTCTCTGATTTCATGGTATCAGGTTAGGTTAATCAGTTCTTCAAAATTTCTTCAACATTTCTTCGATCTTTTAAAAAAGTTTTTCATCTTTTATTATTTCATATCTCAAATATGATCTATTCGATCAAATTATAACATTTTTTTTTTTTATGTTTTGCAGAATTTTATTGTATATGTTTCTTGATTTTTTTTTTAAAAGTAATTCTTTGAGCTTATTTATTCGATTTTGAACTTTTTGAAGATTTTGTATCATCAACTTCATAATTTCTTGAAGTTCAAATCTATCTTTTTAGGATTACTGAGTTTCTTGATATAAGAATGACTAAAACAACAAGTTGTAGTAATTCTTCTTCCGCAACTAATAAAAACGATTATTCTGATGGATTACTCAAGATCAATTCTATTTTCGTATTTTTTTCACAAGCATTGCTAATTTCATCTCGTTGAAGTTTGACTTAACAAACTATATTTTGTGTAAAGATCAGTTTGAGTCAATTCGAAATCTATTGGTGTTTTCTGTTATGTGGATAAATCAGTTCAAGAACTTAATCGACTTGTTATGATTGATGGTGTTCAATCATAAAATCTATCTTGGATTTATTGGTGTACGGTTGATAAATTCGTTGTATTCACCGTAAATAATCTCGATGATATTGATGATTAATATTTTCCTCCTGATGAATAAGATAGGATGAACCTGTAAAAAAAGAGGTTATATCGCCCAAGTCAGCAAGAGCTTTTAATAAGAGTTTTTAGGAGTTGAAGACATACCTTTTAAAGTATTTATGGGATAACTTTCCCTTGTGGTGGCTTAACCATCAAGTAATCCAGAAACTTCAATAACTTTCTTCTAAATTATTATAAGTAAGTCAGAAGAAATGGTCGGCGAACTGGCATCTGCTTTGGGAAAAGCTGGACTGGCAGCAGTTGCAAGCGAAACTGGGATGATCGTTATTGTCGTTGAAACTGGACTGATAATTGTTACGTGAAATTGGGTTGAAAGGAGTTGGTGTACCGTTTATAACGTCGTGTTTAGCCTATATTAGTATCAAAATATTATGGTACATATTCATATCAAGCTGTCTTAAAGCTATTTTTACCCGGTTAGCAGCTGGTGATGTTCTTGGATTAACTTTCTCATGAGATTTGGGAATTCCTTGAAACTATATTCACGACTCAGTTTGCAGCTCGCAAATCCATGCTTCGCAACCAGTTACAAAATATTAGAAGAGGCAATCAATCTGTGAAAAACTATCTACAATAAATCAAAACTATTATAAATAATTTTGTGACAATCAATGAACGTGTGAGTAATCCTTATATTATCGTGCATGTTTTGAAGTGGTTTAGGATGTGATTATAATAATTGTAATATCTTCACTGACAAAGGAAGGTTTACTCACTTTTGCTGAGACTAAAACAAGGTTATTCAATCACCAACAGTGGTTGAAACATCGAGATTCTTAAATGACTAATCTATTTGATAGTCCAAATTCTACAGCGATGTTTAGGAAGAACACCTACTCTGGTGGTGGTAATGGTGATTCTTAGAAGAATAATAAAATAAGAACAATTCTGGTAATTTCAAGAATAACACCTTTGTGCAAGGTTCTTCCAATAATGGTGGTGGTTCTAAGAATGAAAATGATGGTGGTCGTACTATTGACTAGTCTGAGGTTGAGTGCCAGATTTGTAGAAGGATGGGATAGTCTGCAAACAGATGCTACCGTAAGTATAGACCAAATAAGAACTCAATAAGTTTTATGCCAAAGGCTTTTGCTGGAATTGAGTTGAATGCAGGATTTGAGAATAAAATGCAGTTCTTTTGCCTACCGCAGCTCATTAGATTTCTAGCTCAGGTGCTACCAACCACATGACTAGCGATACTTCATGACTTCTAACAAACCATGCTCCTTAATAAGGATCTTCAAATTTCATGATGGTCAATAGCAAGCTTTTACCCATATCTCATATTGGTGATTCAATATTTGTCACTAAGTTTAAGAACTTTAATCCTTCTAAAGTATCACATGTACCAACACTTAACGCAAACCTGCTTTCAATAGGAATAAGTCATTAAGGATGTAGTTACAAAGTAGGTACTATATGAAGGCTCTATCCTAATCAACTTGTATACCATCAGATCTCTTCCTGCACTATCTATTTGCTTTCATGCTTCCACTACTTCATGATCTACTCTAGCTCAAAAGTCTTGGCCATCCTGCTGCTACAGTAATCCATAAGATTCACATTGCTGATTCAACGCAGTTGTCTTCCTTTCAGCCTGTGTATTTTTTGTCAGTTAAGAAAGAGTAAAACTTTGCCATTTACTCTGTCGGGCAGAGTCAGTTCTGCTTCTCTAGAACTCTTTTATTGTGATATTTGAGGTTTTAAATATTATATTATTTTCATTGACGACTACGGTAGATTTCATTGGACTTGTCTTCTGAAAGTCTGAGTATGATGATTTTGTATCTTTTAAATATTTTGAGTAAATTAATGAAAACTTGTTGGCCACAAAGATTATCTCTTTTTAATGTGATAGTGCTTATGAGTTGTCCAAGGAATCTTTTAAACAATTTTTTGATGTCTCTGGCATTTCCCTTAGACTTTCTTGTCTTAATACTTCTCGTAAAAAATAGACTTGCTGAAAGGAAGTATAGGTTATTGAAGTAGTTTTAAGGCTTATTCAAGCTCAAACGCTAAAACTCTGTTGGTTTGATGCTTTTCAAACTACCACCATCTAAATTAACGGGCTATCAACAAAAGTTTTCCAATTTTATTCTCCTTTTTCTCTTGTAAGAGGAGAGGGTAGAGGAATGCTGATTTCATGAAACAATGGTCATAAGCAAACCACCTCATGTGTTGCACTTGCAATGACTTGGTAACTCAGTGCTCGAATAAGAGATATGGGGTTAATTCTTTGAACTCCAAGAGATAAGTTATTCCATAGTAGATAACGTAACCTCTGGTTGATTTTTGATCATCTAAGGAACCTCCTGAATCTGCATTGTGAAAATTGATAACATCGGTGGAGGATTATTGTAAAATTGCAACGCATAGGTGAGTGCACGCTTCACATGACATAAAATACCATCTGACTAAAGCTCAATATTCATTGGCTAGTTTATATTGGAACCATCATATTTTATGGACTACAAATGAAATCTTTGGACGTGTTCACGCCAAAAATATTGAAGAACACTCACCGTGTTACGATACATAAAGGTATTCAGAAAAGGTTCACCTGAGTGTCGAGTGAAACGAGTGGTGATTACAATTGGAAAATACGTAGCTTTGATATCTTATATATTCGTTCTCATAAGATATACTTTATTGAGATAGAACCAGCCTACTGCGACTTCAAGTCCTGAAAAATAACATAACACACTCAATGTGAGTGCCAGTTCTCCTAATCAATGAAATCATATGAAAAAAATGATAAACACAAATAACAACCTTGTCTATTAGATAAAAGTGAAAATTAAAATGGTAAAAGAAAAACATGGTTTTTGTTTTTTTTAACTTCACTGTTGTTTTATAAAGCTTTGAACAAAACGTTGGCAAAAATAAATAAAAATGAAGGTAAATATTTTTTTTAATCATAAAATAAAGGTAAATGATAAAAAGAGGAGTAAGCCCTTATTCGTGTAAGTGATGATTCTAATGAAGTGTGCGTGGGAAGCACACTCAAATCTCTCTCTATAACATCTCATAATTTTACTTCCAAAATCAGATCACATGCCATCAAAGCTTCTGTTCTTTACTCAACTAAAATGCACCTTTTTTCTTATTTCTTACCTCAAGGTCATTTAGAAAGAAACACTTACCTTTTACTAAACTACACTCAAAGGCCAAAGTTCAGCAATCCAAAAATTTGTAGTATAATTCCCAATGTTGTTTAACAAAGGATGGTAAAAACATTTTTACGTCTGCTTTAACGATTATGATCATGTGTCGGCATTGTTTTGTTTGTTGTTGTCCTTTTTAACGTTTTAATATTATCACGATAGTTGTAATCGTTTTTTACACCGATCACGATGAACTCTTTTTATCAGAAAAATATGCCATAATCAATTACATTCCTAATCCACTTTGTGACGTTGTTTGAATGAAATTCTCTCTCCGGCATAGTAAAATCGGTATTTTTTATTTATTTATTTTGATCTATTTTTAATCAAAAAATATAAAAAGTAAAAATATATATTTTTTTGAAACAGGGATAATATTACATTTAAGACCATTTTAAAAATTATGGTCATATACGTGGTGGTCGTTTTTTAAAACGTTTTAACGTTATGACGAACGTTTTAGCGGGTCACGACCGTGTTAAATCCGTTTTTCATCTACTGATATTTTCTGAAAAACCGTTTCGAAACTTTTCAGTAAGCCTCTGTGTGACGTTGCTCGAATAAGAGAAAGAAAGAGAAAGAGAAATAGAAACAGAGGCAACAAACGAAAGACAAAAAGTAAAAACCTTATATACGAACAAATCCCATTTTCAGTATATCTTTCTCCAATCTAACAAAATCCTCCTCTTTCTGGGTTTTCCTCTCTTTCTTTTTTTCATTTCCTTTCTCGTGTTTCATTTCAAAATTACAGAATTCCTCTGTTTTTTCTTTTTTAATGGAAAGTGATTATATAGGTTTATCAGTTGGAATTCCATCAATGGAAATTGGTGAGAAGATGAAGAATAAGAACATAATATACTCATCTTCTTCTGCTTCTTATTCAACTGTTACTACTAATAACAAAATTGGATTTGACGATAATGTTAAAGAAACAGAACTTAGACTTGGTTTACCTGGTTCTAAATCTCCTGACAGAAAATCAGGAATTGATGGGGTTTCTTCATTTTTATCCGGGAAAGTGAATTTTGGGTCTGGGTTTAAAAGAGGTTTCTATGATTCCATTCAGAATGGTCCTGATGAGAAATGGGTTTTCTCTAATTTATCCCAGAATCATCCTGGTTCAGTGAAAGATGACATGGTTCCACCAGCACAGAAACTTGTCCAGGAGAAGAAGCAAACTCAGAGTTCTGCATCTAAGTGAGTCATGTTTTTTCTCTTTTTCTTCTGTGGGGATTTATTTTTGGTAAGTGAAGTTAAAATTGTTGTTGAAAACAGGTCACAGGTTGTAGGATGGCCGCCAATTCGATCATTTCGGAAGAATACTATGGCTACTAATTTAGGTAAAGAAAGTGATGATGCTCGAAGCGATTCGGATTCGGGATGTTTGTATGTAAAAGTGAGTATGGATGGTGCTCCATACTTGAGGAAAGTTGATCTCAAAACTTATTCCAACTATGTGGAACTCTTCTCTGGGTTGAAGAAGATGTTCAGCTGCTTTACCATTGGTAATCTCTCACTCTCTAATGCAGTCAATTTTTCTTTATGTTACTTAAACCATGTTATGGAATTCTTTCGGTTACTTTTGGACAGTAATGTAGCTCGCAAAGGCGAGCCAGGTACAGCGACAATTGACCTCACTTGTCAACTGATATTCTCTCAAAACCTGCTCCGACACTTCTTGCATACTACATTAGCAAGTAGGATACTTTAGTTATATGAGATAGGAGTATTCAGTCTCACTCTCATGTGAACAACATGAACTAGTTTCAAGCTATAGGACGATAATTCAAAATCTGAATATTAAAATATACTATTTCTGTCCTAGAAAAGAGGTATTATATTTTTTAAAGTGAAATCTGCTGTTTGAGACTGAATAAAAAATAATTTTCAAATTGTGTTATCTCTTTTTGTGCAAGTATCAAAAGCCCGTAAAAACCGATCTTACGTGTTACAAAAAATGAAATGGTGAATTTTTTACTTGGCGTATATTACTGTAAAAAGTAATTGAGATTTGGTTTAAAATGTGGCTGTGCTGATTTGTTATACAGGGCAGTGTGGTTCGGATGGTGTCCCGGGCAAAGATGTGCTGAGTGGAAGTAAATTGATGGATCTTCTCCACGGCTCTCAACATGTTCTGGCATATGAAGACAGGGATGATGACTGGATGCTCGTTGGAGATGTTCCTTGGGAGTAAGTATAGATTACAACCATATGCACATAGATGCTCTGCTTCTTTGGCAGCAATTTCTTTTCACTTGTTAGATCAATTGTTCTAGGCTTCTAGCTAGTTCTTGCAAACTGGTCATTTGTGGCTCTTTTTGCCATCGTTGTCACTTTTTTGGGACCTAAACACCAAATAATCCTATTAGTTTTGTGGCGGTAACTTCTTTTGCTCGAGTAATTAGGGCTGAGATTGTTCAGTCAGTTAACATAGAAATGACATTCTATATGGTTTTGCATTATGTTTTTTCATCTGATTTGCTCATGACCTTTACTTTTGTCAATACAGGATGTTCATTAACTCATGTAAGAGGCTGAGGATTATGAAAGGTTCAGAGGCAATTGGTTTAGGTACATACCACACTATAAGTAGATCTTACTACACAAAAATCACGTTTCGGTATTACCGTTCTTCGTTAAAGTTCATCTAGACGACATGAATAGAGATATTGATGTGATGTGATGCTGTCTAACCCATTTTGGTTATCCTTCCCATTGCTCTCATTTGTGACCATCCAATACTTCCCACTAAATCCGCTTTAACTCCTACAATAGTTCTAATCAACTTTTCGACTCCCATTATAATTTTTTTCACCTTTCTCAACTAGTTCACTATCTTGTCACTGATGGTTTTGGGATATTCCCCGCCCGCAGTACTAGTGTCTCAATCCCTTTTCACTTTGTTACGGGATATCATGAGTAGTAACAAACTGCCGACATTAAGACGGCCAGTTGGAATTTTCTGTGGGAGTGCTATTTGATGAAAGCATTATTGCTTAACCTCTCAATTTTCTTCCTCTGTAAAAATTGCTTTTCTTCTGCTTAATCAGTTTTATCCCTCTGCCTAATTTTTATAATTGTTTGCGTGTTAGCTCCAAGGGCCATGGAGAAATACAAGACCGGGAACTAGTGTTTGATGAACCACTGCCAGCAAATATGGGAGATCTTGAAAATCTTAAGTAGGGTCGAGGTAATATGCATCTGAAGTTGGTGACACTTCCAAGAGATCCGTGAACTCAAGAGTTTTTCTTAGTCCTATGTTTTTACATAAACTGTTTGTTTATTAATTTTTTGTAAACGGAAAACTTCCTATTAGGCAGAATACATCCCAATAGATAAACCGTCTAGGAGGCTTAGGTTTCTCTTCATGTATTTGCCTGTATTTGCTTTTAGCAATGTACATATATGTTTTGTGTGATGTTGAGTTTGGTTTCTCTTGGTTAAACAAATCAACCATGACACTTACCTCAAATTGGAGGAAGTCAAGTGTTTGATTCTTCAGGATGTCAACTCTCACTATAAACAACCATGACACTCGCCTCGTAAATTGGAGGTCGAATGTTCAACTCTCACAATAGATAACCATGACAGTCACCTCGTAACTTGGAGGTAGAGTGTTCGATTCTTCCCGATTCATGGCAACTCTCACAATAAATATTTTAACCCTGGCATGTATGGATTGAATGGTCTTAACCTGCCCCGATAGATTAGTCGGATGCTCTAAGAAGCTAGCTCAGATTCCTTGACCCTCCGAAAAATAAATAAATAATATTATATGGGGGCTTGGTGGCTCAAGTTTCTGGCTTCTGTCCCTCGATAGCAGTTAATTTCCATTACACCAAAAACGAACAAATTGACTTATTGTTTCGGTTGCGGCCTCATCACTTTTAAGTTAAACCAAGTTTACACCAAACTGATAAAACTTCGAAAGCAATTTTTATACCATTAAGACCTTCAAGACTTTGAAAAGATGGTATACATTATCCATCATGCCTGTTTATGCCAAAATTTTTATTGACATAAACAACTAATAATTTGATAAAATACAGTAAATAGAAAGATTTTAACTAACATATTAATACACAGAATTCTCTTTAAAATCAATTAATTAGAAAGGTTTCAATTAACCATTTATTTATTTATCAAACATTTGATCAAATTACAGTCTCTAATTCAATATCTAATTCATAATCTTTATAAGTATAGAAGATGAATCATGATAGTGAAACTTTTAAATAGTATCTTACTCAATAAATACATACCTAATGATCTTTTCTTTCTTCTCTGATTACTCTTCCTTAGCCTATTCCTTCTTTCAATTGACCGACCCCCTCTCTGTTGAATGATCTCTTCTATTTATAGATTATCTAATGGGTCCCTCTTGTCCCGATACCTTCTTTCGTTCTCCTTATTATCTTTAGATCGGGATGATTGTATGGTTGACAGGTCATGCTCTTCACTTTTTTGGTCCGTTACCTTGTATGATTAACACGTACTCTTCGTTCTTTGAGAACCATCTTTGTCCCGATCATAGGTGTCAATCATGTGGTTAAAGTAATAAAAGTAATTATTGCCTTTACTTTCCCGTTCCATGTTCATTTATTACTCTTACTTTCCTGTGCAATAAGCATTTAATGCTATCTGTTTCGATCAGTGTGATACTACCTTCCCGATCTTATGTGTCAATCATGCAGGGATTTATTCAGTCTTTAACATCTGTCATTTACTCGATCCTTTCATACGGATTTGATTATGTGCTTCTCGTTCTTCTTAGAACCACTGCTTCTTTCCTTAATCATCTTACACGTGTCGTCCTCCTTTTATTTCCTAACAACTTGCCCCCTTCTTCTTCTTTTTTCAAAAACTTTCAACGTCGATCCAAGGTTTTGGAAAAAGTAGAAGAATAATTATTACCTTTCGTTTTACCATTATTTTTTTTCGCACGTTATGCGAGTTTTTCGCAGGCAGTAACTTCTATTATCACGTTTGTGTCAGTTACCTTTTTTTCGAGGAAATCAAATCTTTGCCTGGATTAACACCTTTTCAAATTGTGATGGTTTCTATTCTTTTCTTTAAATACGATGCAGTCTTTTCCACTTCTGTCTTTACCTCTTAAAGTTGCTGCTCTTTATCTTCCTTGAACTTTTCAAATACTTTCGTTCTCCCAACTGTTCAGGAGCTTTTAGCATCAACCACATTTATTCTACTTTTGATCAAGTAATTGTTTATCTTCTTTCTCCATGTATATTGAGGATTTTAACCTCCAGTATCTTATTTTGATATTTAACCAAGATTAGTTTTTAACAGATATGATTGAACTGATAATTTTTTTTGATTTTTATGATTGTTTCTTTATGATCTATGATGATTCCTTCACACATTGATCCTTTGAAATTTTCTTTTCACATAAAAACATTATGCCTTCCAAAAATCCCAATGCTGCTGGTGTTCACCAAGAAACCGGAAGACCTTCAAGAATTCCTTCTTCTAGATATGCTGTGTCCCGGTCTGTTCGTAACCCAGCTCCTGATGCTTCTATAACTGCTAATCCTGCCCCCCAGAAATAAGCGGGCTCATGCTACTTATAGTTATCGGTCGATGAATATTGAGGATTTTAAGAGAAGACATGCTCTCGAGGGATTTAAAGTCTCATTCTATGACAAAAATAATGATGTACTGACTTTAGGAGCAATTCAGAGCTTTAACTATTCTTTCCATAGTTTATTAATTTCAGCTGGTGCTTTAGAGGCCGGACTTCGTCTCCCACTATATGAAGAAGAAAATCCTTTCCAATTTGAAATTCTTGCATCTCGCGGTGATTCTCCTCATGGTCAAGCTCGATCCATTACACAATATAATGGAAATTGGTGGCGTATCCTTGATGAGTGTAGCCTCTGAAGCGAAGGGGGAACTAATCTTACTTGTTACATTTCAAATTTTGTAGAACGTGAAAATTATACAGTTGGAAATTTTCATTATACATACGGAGATGGTGTCAGTATCAGGAATTTTGTGAAGTGGAGCGTTAGCCATGTTCGTAAGTGTCTTACGGGATTTCCCTTATTATATGAGGTTGACGATCCAAAAATCAAGTTTATTCCATTTACCAAAATTGATTTCCCACAAAAGAAAGAATTCGTCAAGATCATGACTATAAGTGGTATCGCACTCCAATTATAATTGAAGGTCCTTGGGTTTTTGGTAACATCTCCAAAGATGAAATTCAAAGGGTTCGTAAACGTTTCCCAAGCTATTGTCCTTGGCGGTTAAATTTTGATGACTACAAGTTTGAATATAAGGTTCGTACTCTTCTTTCTTTCGTATTGTCCCGAACTACCATTGAATTTTTTCTTACGTGACAAATGTTTGTGCTTCAGGTTGAACCCGATTCCGAACTTCAAACTGAAGTTCCTCCTCCTCGCCAAAGCCTCTGTATTCAGATCGTTGAAGGTAGGCAAAGAGTTGAGGAAGAAGTTATTGAAGGTAAGGGGAAACGAAAAATTGGTTCTTCCTGAGAAGAAGATAAAGAAACCAAAAAGATCGTTGTACCCTTCTAAAGTAGAAGAAAGGGAGATTAGAGATTGCTTCATTGAAGGGAATAGCAGTTCCGCTCTTATCTTAGCTGCGGGACAGAATGTTGAAGGTTTGGTCCAAGCAGAAGTTTCTGGACAGCGCGTCATCATTGATGCTGTTCTTGTTAGCGTGTGGGAGCCAATTATTTCTTCGGACCAGCCTCCAATAGCTCAATCTATTTCTGAAGCTGTTCCTACTACTGCTGCTCCTACCGGATTCTATGATTCCTTTTCTCCCCTTCCTTTTAATTTCGACATAGAGCCAATCGCTTCAAATAGTGGTACAATGACAGTTTTTACTGGATTACCTTAAGAAGAAGCAGATGATATTGCTGTTGAATAGGAAAATATTGAAGAAGTGAATGATGCTGTTATTGTTGAAGAAAATATTGAAGAAGAAAATGTTGTTGTTGATGTTAAAGATGATATTGTAGAAGAAAAGAGAATGAAGTTACTGAAGAAGCGGATGTTGAAAACATAGCTCCTAGTACTTCATTTACAGATGTCCCTAATGTCCCGAACCTCCTTGTGGATAAAAATTCTTCTGGAGTCATTCATGAATCAAATGCACCCACCGGGACATTGGTTCGTTCTTCCACTAATGCTGATAAGGCCGATGTTGACATGCCTGATGCTGAACCTTCTGCTCAAAGGTCCTTCTCTGAAGTGGATCTAAATATGAGAATGAATGAAGGAATCAACCTTGCTGGTGATGAGGACGAAGCTTTTAAGTGGTTTCTTTCTAAAGGACTTCTGAATACTTCCGCATGTCCGGATTCATTGAAATCTGATAGTTCTTCGATGTCTAGGCTGCGGAATTCACTTGGTGCTGTTCCACTGGAGGATGCTCGGGACGCCTGGTTCGATAGCGAATGCTACGATCAATCGTTCCCGCTAAGTCCTCCTTCTTCTTTAAATGAAGCTCTGTCTATTGCAGAGGGTCCATCATATTCTTTCCCGCAGCAAGCTCTTGATCAACTTAAATATGGCACCGATTGCTTATTCGCTTCGTATAAGTTTTATAAAGCTCGGGCCACAATGATGGAGCTATTGTTCAAGAACAAAAAAAAAGATGGTGAAGCGTGGAAATGATTATTTGCAGCAAGAAAATGAAAATCTCAAGCAGCAAAACAACTATCTTCAATAACAACTTCAACAACAACAACATCAACAACAACAACAACAGCAACATCAACAACTTCAAAATTTTGAGGATCAAAATCAAGGGCTTCAAAGTCAGAATCAAGGTTCGTTCCTTGCACCTTAGTTCGTACCTATTTTGGGTTCGTACCTCTATAGGTTCGTACCATTTTTTTATTTTTATTTTTTAAGATTTGAATTTCATTTATGGGATCAGTGGGAGACTTCATTTGAACAATCATGCAAAATAAGTAAATATGGAAATGAAATTGGTTAAAGGGAAATTAGCACAGTTGTCCGATAGTATTGAGTTGAATACTTGGAGACGCAACAGAGCTGAATCGAAATATCAGGAAGCTCTGAAAACTTTAACTCTTAAAGAAACAGAGTTTAAGTCTATAACTAGAGGTATATGCTTGAGTTATATGCTTGTTTTGTTTAGGGTATTATATGGTTTATCTGATACTTATTCTGGTTTTCAGGGCTAGAAAAGAAGGTCAATGAAGCTAATGCACGAGTAACAATAGCAGAGGTTGAACTCAATGTTGCGAATAACACAATAACAAATATTACTGAAGAGTTGAAGACTTCGGAAAAGAACGTAGCTCTTAGTGTACTAAAGCTTCGGGATTTGCAAACTCGTTTGAATGTTGAGACTTTTAAGCTCGAAGCTCGTGAACATGAAATTGTAAAAGAGCAATCAAAATCTGAGGAGCTATTAAAGGAATTAAATGCTGAAAAAGATCAAAGATCCTGCTTGGGTAAAGAAGTAGAAAAATATCACCAAAAAATTAAAGATCTTCAATCAGAAATTGATTACGGGCATGCTTATACAAGTTGGGTGAGACAAGATGCTAAGGCAAAAATTGCAATGTCATTTAATGCTGCCTTGGATCGTGCTCAAGCCGATCCTTCTGTATTGAATGGTCGCGCTACTGTCCCGAAGGTTCCTTCTCAACCATCCCGACGTACCAATTCCGAAGCCTAGTTGTACTTGTTCTTTGTTCTAATACTCATAGCTTCATCTTTTGATATTCTTTTCTTATGTCCCGATCCTTTTGTATCTTGAGTTTTGACATACTTTAGTTGGAAACTTCATTTTGTGGCTTTCTTCTATTGTGCTTGGATATGCTTTTAATATTGTTCCTGCATAAGAGATGACATTTACGAAATCTTTAGGTTAATCATATTGTTTCATGAGTACAATGGATTGAAGTATATATACCTCAAAACATGTAATTCGAGATCCCACACATACGAAACAAACCCGGGCCATGGGTAAGATACAGGGTTGGTCCCGAACGTACTCTGAAAATGATAACCATAAATTAAGTATTCCTTCTTTATTAGAATCTCATAATTATTAAAATTCTATAAGGACATTTACCTTTTTGTTTATATTACGATTGTATAGCTAATCGTAAGCGTTTTCCAGAATATGATGTTCCTGGAGTAATTGAATCATAATTGTGTCGCCAATCTAAGCGTTTTCCAGAATAAGGTGTTCCTGGAATTGAATTTTGATTATGTCGCCAATCGTAGCGTTTTCCAGAATAAGGTGTTCCTGGAATTGAATTTTGATTATGTCGCCAATCGTAGCGTTTTCCAGAATGAGGTGTTCCTGGAATTGACTGTTTTATTAGTGTTCAATGATTCTTTTATCTTCTATAAGTAGGTAGAGCGAAGTTCAAGTTCCAGAGGTTCTGATTTTAAGTATAACTTCATAAAAAATCTTATCATTAGATAAAGTATTGAATAAAAATTTGTATACCTGTATTGGCCACCATAGCTGTACTGTTAATCATGGATAAAAAAGTTTTAAGTATTGTGCGTTCCATGGATGTTGTAAGATTTTTCCTTGCATATTATGAAGATAGTATGATCCTTGTCCCGCTGATGCTTGTATTATGTACGGACCATCCCAGTTTGGTGCGAACTTCCCTGCACTTTTGTCCCGATGATATTCCGTGATTTGTCGTAAAACATATTGTCCTTGGACAAAGTTTCGTGACTTGACCTTTTTGTTGTAATCCCGTGCCAACTTTCTTTGATAATTTTCCATTTTCTGGAGTGCCACCTCTTTTTTTTCTTCTAAATCATCTAACTTTTGTAACATTAAATCTGAATTTAGATTTTTCTCCCATGCTTCTGTTCTAGTTGTAGGTAGAATGACTTGTGTGTGTATAACTGCTTCTGTCCCGTAGGTAAGAAGGAATGGTGACTCTCCAGTGGATTCTTTTCTTGTGGTACGATACGCCCATAATGTGTTATGCAATTGTTCACACCATTGTTTGTAATGTCCATCCAATGTTTTCTTCAAATTTGTTGCGATTATTTTATTTGTGGATTCAGCTTGTCCATTACTCTGGGGATAAAATGGTGTGGATTTGTGTTTCTGAATGTTAAATGCTTCAAATAGCATATCAATGTTTTTTCCTTGAAATTGCTTTCCATTATCAGAAACTATGACTGCTGGAATCCCAAATCTGCAGATGATATTTTCAAATAAAAATGTGAACACATCGATGTCTCTGATTCGAGCTAATGCTTTAGCTTCTACCCACTTGGTAAAATAATCGGTGGCCACAATTAAATATTTTCACTTTTTGGTCCCTTCAACTAACGGACCAACAATATCTACCCCCCATTTCGCAAATGGCCATGGACTGAGTATAGAATTAAGCTCTGTGGCAGGTGCTTTGATTTTCTTTGCGAATCGTTGACATTCTTCACACCTTCGTACCATGTTTTCTGAGTCCTTAAGCATGGATATCCAATAATAACCTTGGATTTTAGCTTTTAATGCGAGTGAACATCTTCCACTGTGGTTTCCCGCATCTCCATAATGTATTTCTTTGAGTATCCGTAATCCTTCATTTTTTGATAAGCATCAGAATAATGGCCCGAGGAATGATTTACGATACAAAATACCATCCCGAAGCTGGTAATTATCCGATTTGAGTTGAATTTTTCTCGCTTCTTTAGAATTTGAAGGCAATATTTTATCTTGTAGATAATGATGAATCAGAATCCTCCAATCTGGTTCATTTGGTTGATCATCTACTTTTTGAGGCATAGGTGCAGCATTTTGTATTGCAGATCGTTAATTTCTTCTATCACATCTTCTTCTATGTTATTAAGTGCTTTTATCTGTATAGATGGTTCATATATTCTTCCGACTTTTATAGATGTGATATTAGGATCGTTTACCATGGTGGAAATGAATGCCAGTGCATCAGCATGTCGATTTTTGTCTCGGGACAGATGCCGAAAAATAATATTTGGGATTTGATTTGCTAAGGTTTGAACAAGGTTTTTATATTGTGCTAAATCTTCATCAAGTGTTTGATATTTTAATTCAACTTGTCCAATTATCAATTGTGAATCACTTGTGAGTCGAACATTGCGGATTCCTAGCTCTATAATGAGTTTTAGAGCATGAACCACAACTTCTTATTCTACTATGTTATTTGTATGTTCTTCAAACTCAAGACGAAATGAATGTGTCATTCGTCCTCCCATTGGTGCAGTAATCACAATGCCAATTCCCGCTCCTTCCTTATTTCAGGACCCATCAACAAAGACTTCCCACCTTTGAGAATTTGTTGAGTTCAGAATATCTTGTGGGTCCTCTTACTCGCATAATGGTAATCCTTTAACATAGATATACAAATAAAAAATGAATTATTAAAGTGATGAAAATTTTAGTGAAAAAAGTTTTAAATAAGTTAATTTTTTTTTCCACCTATCGGACCTTGAATTTCATATTCTTCTTCAATCGAGAAACCCGCAAGGAATTCAGCTAAAACTTGAGATTTTTATGCGGTTTGCAACTCATAAATGATGTTGAATTGTTCTAGCTGGGCGTTCCATTTTGCGATCCTTCCTACTTTTCCTGTATTCTTTAATACTGATTGTAACGGTGCCTTGCTCGGGACACGAACATAATGTTTGAGAAAATAGGTACGTAACTTCTGAGTGGCAAAGACCATTGATAAAATGAGTTGTTCTATTTTAATGTAATTTCTTTCTGCTGAATTAAGGGTTTTGCTGATGTAATATATTTGTTTTTCTATTTTCTCATTAGTACGTACCATCACTGCGCTGATTGCATCTTCCGTTGCCGCTATGTACAAAGTTAATATTTCTTCAGGTTCCGGTTTCTGTAATGCTGGTAATGTAGCCAGATGCATTTTTATGTTTTGGAAAGATTGTTCACATCGATCGTTCCAATCAAATTTATTTTTCTTCTTAAGTATATCAAAAAAGGGTTTGCACCGTTCTGATGATCTAGCAATAAATCTGCTTAAAGCGGCCAAACATCCATTTAATTTCTGTACACTTTTAATGCTGTTGGGTGATGGCATATCTGTTATTGCTTGAATCTTTGCTGGATCAACTTCAATTCCATTTTTTGTAACCAAATAACCCAAAAAACGTCCTGAAGTAACACCAAAAATACACTTCTCCGGATTAACTTTCATCTTGTATTTTCGTAATGCACCAAAAATTTCAGTGAGGTCTTGTAGATGATTGATAGATAATTTACTTTTTACCAACATATCATCCACATAAACTTCTAGAATTTTCCCGATCCAAGGTTTGAATATTGCATCAACCAGTCGTTGATATGTTGCTCCCGCGTTTCGTAATCGAAATGGCATCCTGGTATAGCAATACAACCCCCGTGGAGTGAAGAATGCTGTATGTTCTTGATCAGCTTCTGCAAGTGCAATCTGGTTATATCCCGACTGACCATCCATAAAAGATAATGCCTCATGGCCTTCTACAACATCTACCAACTGATCAATGTTGGGAAGTGGATAACTATCTTTCGGACATGCCTTATTTAAATTGGTGAAGTCTATACAGATTCTTACTCCACCGTTCTTTTGTGGAACGATCACCATATTAGAAATCCACATTGGATATCGTACTTCACGAATGAATCCTGCATTTAAAAGCTTTGATAACTCCTTTTCTGCTGGATCGTGATAATCCGGTGCAACCTTACGTATCCGTTGTCGAAATGGTATAGCATCGGGACGTATTTGTAATTCATGTTGTACAATATTTGGATCTATCCCGGGCATGTCTTCCATGTTCCATGCAAATATATCTATAAAATCACGAAGTAACTTGATCAAACTTTGCTCCATGTCTTCTTTCATCAATGTTCCAATTCGCACTTGTTTGGGCAATTCTGTGGTTCCAATATTTATAATTTTAGTTTCTTCTACATAAGTGAAAATTGGTTTAGGATTCCCGATCGAAGTTGGAGTTCCCTTTAATTGCTATGAGGATCATTCGAATTGCCAAATTTTTGAATTTTCTTGATTCTTACTACTTTCTCCTAATTCATTTGTTGATTTTTGTTCGATGTTTCTTTTCAAGTATTGATTTATCTCCTCTTCCTTTGCTTTGATTTTGCGGTCTTTCTTCCTTTCCCGTTGTTGTTGTTCCCGTTCTTCATTCATTCTTACTTCTGCCATTATACAAAACTTTGCATCATCTTGATCTCCCTTTATCCCTATTTCTCCTTGCGGTGTTGGAAACCGAAAATATTGATGATAAGTTGAAATTACACCTTTCAGCTGGTGTACCCATCGTCTCCCGATTATTGCATTCTACGGGGATGGAGCATCCACTACGCTGAATCTTGTCAAGATGTTAATTGGTCCAGCAGATACTTCCAAATCAATATCTCCTTCGGGTCTTGAAGCCATTCCATTGAACTCATAAATAACATATCGGGACGGGATTAACTGATCTTTTTTGAGTCTTATTTTGCAAAATGTGTCATGAAACAACACATTTAAAGAACTGCCCCCATCCAAAAGAATTTTTCTAACGTTCCACCCTGACATTAGCAATGTAAGAACCAAAGGATCATTATGCATCTCAATTTCTTGATTTACTTCCTGTGCCGAGAAAGTTAAAGGGGATGCCATCCATTCTTCCTAAGCTTCCGTTATCCTTCCTGATACTTTAAAAATTTCATGGTCCCGAATCCTCTTGCATAACTTTTTATTGATTGCAACGTTCATATCTGTATCACTTTCTTCTGAAAATGATATCATATTAATGGTTTGTTTGTTATACGGAATATGCACTGCCTTGCCTTTGTCTGGTCTTGCTATTGGTTCGGGCCTTTGAATGAATTCTTTCAACTCTCCTGCATCAATCATTCTTTGTACCAGTATAATAAAATTCCTGCAATTATCTGTTGTGTGCCCTTTATAACTGTGGTACTCACAATAATCTTTTGAATGTTGTGTGAACTCAGGCTGATTGCCTCTTGATGGTGGCCACTGAAAGTCTGGTTTATTTTTTATGATTTCGAATAATTCAGAATATGATATATTGAGTTTTGTGAACACTCTTTCTTGAAATCGCTGAACAAAATTTTTGTTATCCTCTTGCCGTGGGCGTTTTGATTCTCTTGGTTCAGATTTAAGAGGGAATTTCTTTTTTTGTTCTGGTGATACTTTGATTGAATTTGTCATTTTTATGTTTCTCTGATTTCGCGAATTACTTCTCGGACCTTGTTCTTGCACATCTTGCAATCTTGCACATGTTTCTATTATTTCCCTGAGTTGTCCCTCAGTTTTGGGATTGTTACGATGAATTTCAATAAGAAGCTGACATCTCCGATCAGCGATTCCCCACTTATAATAATTGATCGCTGTACTTGAATCTACATCTCCAATTGCTTGGAAAATTGCATGCCATTGGGCCGTATATGACTGAATCGACTCTTCTGGCCATGAAGTAAGGGAATATAGTCTGTCCACTCCCGAATCAACGGGCTTGTTGTACATGTATGCCTCGAGAAATTTCCTCACTAATTCTGAGTAACATTGAATATAATTTTCTGGCAATCTGTCATACCATAACAATGTTGAACCTTTCAAACTTGATGGGAAGCATCGGCACATTATTGCTTCGTGTCCGTCCCATCGTGACATCACTCGATTATAATATTTTAAGTGTGAGGTCGGGTCCTTTCTACCATCATAACATTCAAATACAGGGATACTGTATTCTCTTGGCAATGGAACACATGTCAACTGTTGAGCCAGCGGTGTTCGTTTGGCTTCCTTCAACACCTCTTTAATTCTTCTTCCTTCTTTTTTTAAACCTTTTATTTCTTCTTTCATTTTCTCCATAGCTTCAATAAATTTTTTCCATTATGCACGTTGAATTTCTTGATTTTCCCGTTGCCTCCTAGCCCGGGATGATGATCCTGCTAATACCATTCTCTGATCTTGATTTTCCCTTTTATTTCTGGGTTCATGCCTTCCAGAAATTGCTTCTTGACTTCGTGACCCTGTTGTTGTTAGTCTTTCCTCATGTTGAATCGCATTTTTCAAAGCTTGATTTTCTCTGGTTAATAATGCAATTTGATCATTACTGGCTCTTTGTTCTCTTCTTATTTCATTCATTTCTTCCAACAGATTTTGAAGATGATTTACTTCATTTCGTGAATTCTCATGATGTGAAGATTTATTTTGAATAATGGTATTTGGTGTTAATTCCTGAATAGGTGTGTGATTTCCTAAAATCACTCTGTTGTTTCTGGTTCACTCTCTTCTTCCCTTTGTCTGTAATTTTGTCTGACATTACTGTTTTGATTTCCAGAGCCTGCTTATTGAGACATATTTCTTCTGGATTCTTTGTTTCTTGATTGTTTCTTTTCTCTCTTGAAATTCTAATGATCTTTCAAAATTTAGCCACATAATTTCTAATAAATTATTTAATAAAGAATGAATCGGACACTAATTTACTGACCTTTCTAAATTTTTTTTTTTTAAAATCTATCTATACTTTTAGTAAAATAATTTGTATCATCTACCATGAATCTTTTAAAATTCATATAAAAGGAAATCAAACATTTAAACAGATTCATTCAAACTTAAAGCTTTTTCTTTTCAATGACATACAATTTCCCTTTTGCATATCACATATAGGTTATTATGCAATAGAAATCACTTGTTGGCAAAGATTAAATTAAGCCAGAATGTTGCATAGAACTATCAAATTCTTTATACTAAATTTCTTTACTTTTTGAAATACATATATAACAGAAAAATCTATTTTTCTTGAACAGGTAGGATAAATTCTTTGACACTGTCCCTGTTTCTAGCGCCAAATTGTTTATGCTAAAATTCCCATTGACATGAACAACCAATAATTTGATAAAATACAGTAAATAGAAAGATTTTAACTAACATTTTGATACACAGAATCCTCTTTAAAATCAATTAATTAGAAAGGTTTCAATTAACCATTTATTTACTTATCAAACATTTGATCAAATTACAGTCTCTAATTCAATATCTAATTTATAATATTTATAAGTATAGAAGATGAATCATGATAGTGAAACTTTTAAATAGTATCTTACTCAAAAAATAATACCTAATGATCTTTTCTTTCTTCTCTGATTACTCTTCCTTAGCCTATTCTTCTTTCAATTGACCGACCCCCTCTCTGTTGAATGATCTCTTCTATTTATATATTATCTAATGGGTCCCTCTTGTCCCGATACCTTCTTTCGTTCTCCTTATTATCTTTAGATCGGGATGATTGTATGGTTGACAGGTCATGCTCTTCACTTTTTTGGTCCGTTACCTTGTATGATTAACACGTACTCTTCGTTCTTTGAGAACCATCTTTGTCCCGATCATAGGTGTCAATCATGTGTTTAAAGTAATAAAATTAATTATTGCCTTTACTTTCCCGTTTCATGTTCATTTATTACTCTTACTTTCCTGTTCAATAAGCATTTAATGTTATCTGTTTCGATCAGTGTGATACTACTTTCCCGCTCTTATGTGTCAATCATGCAGGGATTTATTCAGTCTTTCACATATGTCATTTACTCGATCCTTTCATACGGCTTTGATTGTGTGCTTCTCGTTCTTCTTAGAACCACTGCTTCTTTCCTTAATCATCTTACACGTGTCGTCCTCCTTTTATTTCCTAACAATGCCTTCATGTTAGAGTGAATGCTTGGTTGAATTTACATACCTTGAAATGTCAAGTATGTTATCATATTAATCTCCAAAGCTATTTCTTGATTTAGCCTACTAAAGTTAGTTTCGGTTTGAAAAAGATTAGGTAATAGAATCTTAGGAATTTCCGAGTTAGTCAAGACGGATGGAGAATTGTAGATCACACGAAGACATCAATTTGAAGAACTTAATTTAGGTAAGTAACTGTGTCAGTGGAAAAACAAATAAAAGGGTAAAAGGATAAATCATAAGAATACAAGAGATCAAAATCGTACAAGGCTAGCCTAAACCAAGAAAATGGCCACTTAAAATTAGGTCGGGCATTCTTTATGAACCCGATCATAAAACGTTGTATTTAAAATATTACAAAATTTCTTGGTTTTCATCATCTCAGTAAGTTAGTTATGATACTTGTATACATTTCTTTCTTCTACTGTTACATTAAGTTCACATCAATTGAAGAATATTTTTTTTTTAATATATGTAAAATCCACTGATGATTCTCTACATAGTGTTTTTGTATGTCAATTGAAACACATTGTAGTTAATTTGTATCTCTGTGGGCATGTTGAATATGCATGAATAAGAAGTCTTGATTAATTAGGGTGTTGCAGGGGAAAAATGGGGGGAAATGGATTTTGACTAGGTCCTCGAAGACTTGACCTTTTTTTTGTCGTTGCAAAATTTTAGCAACTTCGATGACCTGTTGCTAAATTAGAACCAGAACCAATGATATCTAGTTCGGGGTAGGGATATCCGTATAAGTAGCAACATAACAAAAACTTTAGTAACAACGGGAGGATGTTGCGAATAAAAAAATAAAATCTGCAACATGGTGTTTTGCAACGGCAAATTCCTGTTGCAGCCCCGTTCAGCAACACTGCATTGTTTTGCTAATGTCCAAATATGGTGTAGTGAAAAACCAGATAATCAAAGCAAAAAAAACCCATGAACCTGTTTATCAAATTGAATATACATATTCAAATTTCTTCCCCGGACCAATTCAAATTAGCTACACAAAACACACCAAAACTGAATCAAATAATCAAAACATATAAGCAAATAACAATAATCAAAACATATAAACAAATAACAATAAAATTTAAAATTCGTAATAAAAAACGAGACTAACAACAACAACATCAAAACAAACCAAATTTAATTAGATTGATTCAAAGAATAGTATTTGTTATTCTTTTTCTGCAAAAATCCAAAAAAAAAAATAAAAAAATCAAGATATGATGAAACTAATAACACCAACAAGCATGCAAACTGAGATTAAAAAGAAGGAAGAATTATGAAAACATAACCTCAATTAGATGTGAATCGACTGAAAACCTAGATTCAAAACAAATATTGAATTAATTGATTGATCAATTTCATTATAATCGATTTAATATTCTGTTTGTGTTGATTCCACTAGCATGCAAATTCAGATCGGGATTCACAAAATAATCGGTTGTTGTTCTTCTTATGCAACCTGAGAAATCAACACAAAAAAGATAAAAAATCAATCAAACTATGAAAATAGAACAAAGAATGAAGAAAAACCCACCGGAAGTAGCTTGGAACCAACTGAATCCTAGAATCAAAACAAAGATAAATTCAAGTCTATTGATTGTTTGAATCGATTTTGTAAATCAGTTGATTATTTGATCCGAATTCGTGAATTAATTGATGATATACGTTTTAAATATATTAAATCAAAACAAATTGAAGAGAAAAAAATCGTCAGAGCTCCGCAATGAAAAAGAAGATTCGAGTGATTTTGATTTTCCTTACTATAAACGGATGTATGATAAGGTTATTTTTGGCATTTAAATTTTTTGATGACGTCATCATTCGGGAAAAAATTAAAATCAAGCCTCAAATTTAAAAATTTTGGGCTTAATAGTAACAAATTATTGAAACTATGCAGTAGATCATATATGATCTATTTTGTGGGGTTATTATGAGTAAAAACCATATAATATGGGATTGGTATAATTATGGAACCATTAGAACAGTAGAACTTAGGCAGCAAGATTGCACGTAAAAAACAGCAAGAAGTAACATGCAATCGTTTGGATTCTCAAATAGATGTTCCTTCAAGAGTGAAACACACGATTCAACAATTTACATAAACTAGGTGTTTATCCCGTGCATTGCACGGACCTTAGTAAGTAGCCTTTTATAATAGGTCATAGTTCATATAGGTAGTAACGTTTGACTTGACCAGATCAAATAATGAAACATAGAAATATATATAGGTAGTGTAGAATCGTCCAGGCCCGTCTAGGAGTTCAGAGAACTTTATTATGCGTCTCTGTAGAAAAGTTATCCTATTTAATAAGCCAGTCTAAAGACTTAAAAGATGATAGTGTATCTCTATTTTTTTCTCTTTCAGGCTTAAGTATAAAAGAGCTATCCCTAAGCCAGTTTAGAGCATCCACTATGAGACGACCAAATCATGGACCAAACTCAAATTTGATCTTTTATCCGTCCAAAATGGATCACAATAGTGCGATTATATTTGGGTTATAGTCCAACTTTTCCACTGTTTGGGATCATATTTGATCCGAGAACTCGACCAAACACAAATATGGTGGAGCGTCAATTTACCCGTGCATCTCGTGCCAGGTGTCACGCTGGCTCTCCGTCTCGTGCCAGGCGTTTACCTAAACGTGTGTTTGAAGATTTACCAGGCGGTTGTCTAGGTGAACGCCCCATCAGGCGGTTGTTTAGGGCTACACCTGTCACTTTGGCGTGCTCTTAGACGTGCTTCTGAAGATTGACCGGGCGGTTGTCTAGGTGAACGTTCCATCAGGCGGTTGTCTAGGGCTACGCCTGTCATTTGAGCGCGCTCTTAGACGTGCGTCTAAAGATTGACCGGGCGGTTGTCTAGGTGAACGCCCCATCAGACGGTTGTCTAGGACTACGCCTGATCAAAATTTACTCTTTACCCTTTACGTTTCAGGCGGAGTAAACCCAAATTTTTTTGGTCTTTACTCTTTGGATTTAGTCGCACCACCATGGACGTTCCTAACGACTTAAAAGACGACGTGATAGTGTATCTCTATTTTTTCGCTCGGGCTTCAATTTATCATACAATATTTGACAAACCAAAGTCCAAAATTGATAGTCCCAAATAAAATTGGTATAGTTCCTTTATTTTTTCTGCAACTCAACATTTTTTTGTATGTTTTTTTTTTCTGCTATATCAAGTTCATCGTAAAGTAAAAGAGCATACCTCTCAAAAAATAAAAATGATTTGCTTTTTTCCTTCAGCAAAGCATAAGCAACTCCAGGGAAAAGACATGGAACTATCTTGCATTACACCTATATCGAGTGTGCTTAACATTGCTCAAACAATTATAACAAAAGAGATGTAAAAGTAGTATTGTTTACAAAACACAGTCGTAAAGAGAACCAATTGATCATTTCATTTCTTCACCACCCCAACTAACTGGGAAACTAAAGATATTACCAAATACAAAATATGCTGAAAACAGGAGGGTTGGTCAATTTTATTTAGTTTTAGCAACACACGTATAAATTATTTAAAGGTAGTATAACGCCATAAATTTTTCCTTCCCGTACGGAAGGTTACCACTATCAACAATCACAACATGCAAGTCTCTCCATAAGCTTTTGGGACCAACTATCCTTTCCACAGAAACATTGTTGCAATATAAGGTTCATTAGGTTTGTGTAGATTAAGAGGTGGATCTTGACTCTTGAGGATCCTCTCTAAAGGTGATACTACAACCTTTGGAAACACTTGTTCTATAAAAAAAAAAACCCCGCCAGTAAATAGCCTTGTGAGCTTGGTTGTTAATATAAGTGCTCCGAGCAATTACAGTTTCATATCCAGTGGCATAACAACAAATTTCACAAACTATTTGCATACAACCATATGGTTAACATAACTAGAGCTTTATTCTTTCTGTCGCACATTAATCACCAAACCTATTTCTACCTACCAAATTTAAATTGAGACTCGGTTTAAATTGACCACCTCTGCAAGATTAAGCAGTATATATCAAACTATGAGAGAGACTTATTTCGAACACTACAAACCTTAAAAGTATATGTGTACCATAGGCCAATATGACCCAACAAAAATGTAGCGAAATTAAAATTTTGAACCAAAACAGTAGGAATATCAAATTGCCGGAATACACGAATACAAATCCTGTAGCAACACCGCAGAAACAAAATTGAAGGGAAGAAAATCAAATAACATCATAAACATGAATCAGGCTCGCCTCCTCAAACAGAAGAAACAATGAAAGTGTGTAGGATTTGCATAACAATGCATGTGCTCTCAATCTTTTCCTAGAGTTGCCAAGGTGATACAACCTCCAACTAAACTATAACAACATAGCCCAACCATAAATTCGAAACAAAATAATGCTAAAACCCAATTGTCATTAATTCAGAAACAAATCACACAGTAATTACACATTTAAAATAAGAAAATAAAAAAAAATGAGCAGGATCATTTATGTTAAAAATATCGCAGATAGAGAAAAGAATTTCTTTCACATACTAACCTACATTGAAGTTTGGTAGTGGAGAAAACCATACACATAGAGCTTTTCTCTCTTTAATTAGCTCTCTCCCTCTCACCTTTGGCAAGTTTCCACTGCTTTTGTTTGTATATATTTCAGAAGTCATTGAGCATCATTGTAATACAAAAACACAACTACAATCTTAATACTATGTCTCGAGCATCATTACAAAGTAGTGCACTGGCAATGTGGCATCTGTTCCCATCTTCTCATGTTCGTGATGCCAGGATATTCTCCCTATATGAGCATTTCAATTTGATGTGCGATATAAGATCACCAAAGCCAAAAAAATAAAAATAGTGAAAAGGGGACACAAACAACGATATTGGTATTTTCTAACTGAAATTGGGTGGGTTACTAGTCATATACTTAACCACACATGCTTCTAGAGCAGTATGGATTAGGTGTATAAATACTAATCCAGGTTAGTTAGGTTCATATATGTAACCGCACATACTTAACCTCATTATCTGATGTTATCATCTAACCTTTTGGCATTTCATACACCAATTTCAAATCCTTAACTTTTTAATTTCATTTATAATCCTTTGAAAAAACTTAAAATGAGAAACATTGTAATAACAAAACTGAATCAAGAATACTGAACCAAGGCCAAAAATGCAGCAATAAGAAAGCAGGATCAACTAAGAATGCAAAAATGAAAATAGAACAGAGAAAAAGAACAAACCATAACATCAAGCACCTTGAGTGCATCCGATGGTGGTTTAGACATGGAGCTTCTGATGAGCACGCCAGTAAATCCCCTTACTTGCACACAATCATACATTCACACAATTCAACCATTTATTCATTGCAAACCCATTTCAATTCATTCACAAATATAACCCATTTCAACAGCGACAGCTCTCCCCTCCCCTGTATTCAATCTGTCATTCAAGACAAACCCATCAGTCCCATCTTTCTTTTCTGCCAAGTCCACTTGTACATAAACAACTAAAGAACCCATAGCATCGACATCTTGTTCTCTTCTTTTCTTCTCCTCTGCAAACTCAGAAATCAACCTTGAACTGCATCCGTAACTATCTGTTTCATGGTTATAACTCCACAGCAACTCATCCATCAAAATCAATTTGTGAACTGATTTTTACATATCCCATCAAATCCAGTAAACTCATTTCATCCTGATTTTCTCGATTCCAACTTGAAATAAAACTCAGACTAAAACCCACATATCCATTTTCGCTGCAAATCAAGATGGGTTTGCTGTAATTCATGAGCCCTGATCACCTACAAACCCAAAAAACAGTGAAATAAGTAAAAAAAAAACCGAAAATCAAAATAAACAGAGGAAAAAAAACAAACCCTAATTCACACTTGTTCCAAACTGATAAACCTTTAACTCCAAAATAGAACAATCAATAGAAAATCAAAACATATCTTGAAGATAGAGTTGTAGAAAATAACCGGGAGAAGAGAGGCACAAGAAATCCGTAAAAGATAATTAGGGGTCCGGCAGAGAGAAAAAGAGAAGGCATTAGGGCTGTGAAAAGTAAAGCACCGCAACATGTTTTTTCTTCCACCCAGAAACCAACCCTGAAGATGGGGATGGTAACAATTGTATCAGTGGAGGGTGGAGATGAAGATAGTGACGGCAAAATTTAGGTTAAAAAAATATTATTGGAGACGAAGAAGATGACAACGGTAAATTTAGGGTATATAAGTTTGGATATTGTTCATCGATCCCACTTTATATACGATCTTAAAACTCATCGTTTCTACTGGGCTATATCTTTTAAATGGGCTAAAAATTCTAGAATTCGAATTTTACATATCTTTCGACTAATTTTTTTTAAATTGTTATGAATTTATAAATATAAGAACTAGTGTTAAGTTCCTCTGTGATATATATATATATATAGCAACTAGTGTATAAGTTTCTCCGTGATATTTATCAATATACATATCAGGCCGTGGGTTATAACTTCAAGGGTATCACTATTTAACAACAAAAAACCCACCAAAACAAATTTGTCATAAAAAATCCATTTAAACCCAACAGTCTACACTACCCTCCCTTAAAACGTTCACTTTCATTTAATTCTTCCTAATTCTCCTTATTTTTTGCTTTATTCTCTTTCCTCTTCGTCCCAAAACTGATTTTGTTTTCTTGCACAAAATCAAATTATCTTAAGAATTTCTAAAATATAATCGAGTTGGATGATGGTGGTGGTGATGATTGTTATAAAATGATCAGAAACTTAAAAATACAATTAATAGATTTCACAGGAGACATAATATGAAGTTGCCATGTGGTGGTGGTGGTGGTGGTGATGTGCGGCCGTAAAAGAATTTGAGGAAAAAATAGAGATTGTAAAGAACAAGTTACAGTTAACAGAATCACAAAGTGGGAGATGAAGTAAGTGGTGGAATAGATATTGGTAGCCATAAAAAGGGGAGAGACGGTGGTAGTATGCACCTGCAAATGTAAAAGAGAAAACCGAAAGAAAAAAGGTTCATTTACTAGCAATTACAAAACTATCCTAAAAAAGGATGTAGCCTTAGACCAAACATTGACGTCTTGAGATGGAGCAAGATTCGGCAGCAGTTGAACTAAAAATGATAAAACCCAAATTTGGTTTCAACATAAAATTTGTATTTCACCAACACAACTTCAATGAAGAAACCAAATGCACCAAATTGAAAAAACTAGGAAAAATTTAGTTGAAACCAAATTTAGTTTCAATATAAACGTATTGTTTCACCATTAAACTTTGGTTTCACGGTAAAAAATAGGAACAAATCAGATGAAACCAAATTTGGTTTCTATAAAACTTACTGTTTTCACCAACACAAAAATTGGTTTCAGCGTTGTTTAGTTTTTCTAAAATTTGATGAAACCAAAAAAGACACAAATCAGATGAAATTCACCAACACAACTTCAACGAAGAAACCAAATGGATCAAATTGAAAAAACCAGGAAAAATTTAGTTGAAACCAAATTTGGTTTCAACATAAAACGTATTGTTTCACCATTAAACTTTGGTTTCACGGTAAAAAGTAGGCACAAATCAGATGAAACCAAATTTGGTTTCTATAAAACTTATTGTTTTCATCAACACAAAAATTGGTTTCAGCGTTGTTTAGTTTTTCTAAAATTTGATGAAGCCAAAAAAGGTTTCATCAATTATTTTATTTCAGATGAAAAAAAAAAATGAAACAAAAAAAGTTTCATCATTTTTTAGACATTCCACCAACACAAAAACTGGTTTCAACGTTGTTTTAGTTTTTGTAAAATCTGATGAAACCAAATTTGGTTTCATCATTTTTCTGACGTTTCACCACCAAAAAAACCTAATTTCGACAATGATGATGTATCATTATTTTTTGATGATGATTTTCGACTATGATGATCTGGAGGTGTTGGTGATTTTTGTAGAGGATAAAAGGAGGAGGAAGAGGTGTTGTTGGTGGTGGATCTGGACATGTGGTGGTGGAGGGGAAACAATAACGAGGAGGAAGCGATGGAGAAGGAGGAGGTGTTGTTGGTGGTGGATCTGGATATTGAAAGAGAAGGAGGTACTGGTGGTGTTGGTGGAGGAGACAAAGGTGTTGTTAATGGTAGATATGGGTGACAAAATTAATTGTTGGTGAACATAAAAGCAAAAAAAAAAAAAAGGGAGGTGTTGGTGAAGGATACGAAGGTGTTGTTGTGGCGGAGGAGGTACTGTTGCTGCTGGTGATGGTGGCGGAGGAGGTAATGTTGCCGCTGGTGATGGTGGTGGGGAGGAGAAAAAGAAAAAGAAGAATAAGAAATTGACATACCTAGGTTATATAGGGAAGGGCATATCGGATATATTAAAAATAATTAAAAACTAAATTTAATCCATATTAAGAAAATAAGGTTTTAGTTCGTTTTTAATTAGAACGATTATTGTTTATAAAATATAATATGAAATTTTTTTATATAAAAAGTTTATTTACCATAGTTTTTATACCAAGTTATATATATATTTTTTGGCTTCTTAAAGCCATCTCTTTCTAATTTAAATGCCTCTTTAGAAACGCGATCAAATGTGAACGTTAGTTGCTTAAAAGGCTGTCCGATCAATAAGATTGGACTAGAAAATATAAGGGTCCTAGTCCACATTTAATTGGATTTTTGTCAAATTGTTTACTTTTCTAGATGGTAAGGTCCAATACCATATCGACCACAGCCAAGTGTTCTTTTATAGTCTAGATACGTAAATAACATGAGATCCTAAAAACTAAAGATTTTTCCAGTGGTAGGTTGGCATTAATTTTGGCCAGGCAATTTATATTGACCTTTCATTTATTCAAAGAGATATCTAAAGTCAAGTCTTATGCTATGTGTATGGTAATAATTCAACGTGTATAAAGTGCATTCGTATTTCAAATTGATGATTCAATTAAGGTAAGGGAGTCCTACCATCAACAGCATGAATGCGAAACAATATAATGAACACGCTAACGGATTTTTTAACTTAAATTTCCAATTTTAAATTTTATTTAGTTTTTCATCATCAGATTTAAATGGTTGGATAACTAATTATAATTTTTTATTTTTAAAAATCTTAACTTTATTATCACTATTCATACATTTACATCCGACCAAATTAGAAAATTTAAGTTAAGAGATCTATAAACTTTAGATTTCACATACATTTATTTTTATATGTATCTCTAAAATAATAAATCCGACTGTTCAAACAATGCATGTTGATTGTGCATTCAAAATAATCGTAGCACTAGTCAAAGGTATAATATTTGTATTTATAAGCAAGTTATCTAAACCGGATTAAATGAGAACAAAATATAGCTAAACAAGGATAATAATAAATATAATATCAAAAAATAAATGAATATCTTTCATATTTTAGCAGGCTACAAATATTAAAGCAGAGCCTATAAAACGCAGTGATAAAAATATGTGGAACAGAACAAATTTTGAGATGGAGAGATATTCCTGTATACTTTTGATATCAGTGTTATTTTTCAGTTTTTCATTAGGAACTACATCAATTGATCCTGGCAAATTTCTTGAATGCCTTAAACTCGAGTCTAAGACAGGTTTCATACCGGTTTATACCCCGAGCAGTTCAAGATTTTCATCAATATGGCAATCAACTGTGCACAACATTAGATTCATAACATCTACCACTCTAAAACCCGAGTTTATAATTCTTCCTACCAATGAATCCCATGTTCAAGCATCTTTGATTTGTTCTAAACAACATGGAATTCTGATGAAAATTCGAAGCGGAGGCCACGACTATGAAGGTTTATCTTCTATATCTGATGTTCCATTTCTGATTCTTGATCTGTCTAATCTCCGATCGATTAGCGTCGACGCTGAAAGTAAAACGGCATGGGTTCAATCCGGTGCGCTTATGGGCGAACTTTATTACAGAATTGCAGAGAAAAGCAAAACTCTTGGGTTTCCTGCAGGGGTTTGTCCTACTGTAGGTGTGGGTGGATTGTTTAGTGGAGGTGGGTATGGTACTTTGTTAAGGAAATATGGACTTGCAGCTGACAATGTCATTGATGCTCGAATAGTCGACGTTAACGGGAGAATCCTTGACAAAGAATCCATGGGAGAAGACTTGTTCTGGGCGATACGTGGAGGTGGCAGTGGGAGCTTCGGCGTCATCCTTTCCTGGAAGATCAGATTGGTTTATGTTCCACCAACTGTAACTGTTTTTAGAAAAGAGAAATTGTTGAGAGATGATAAGGGTTTAACTTCACTGGTACATAGGTGGCAAGAAGTTGCACATGAACTTCCTCCAGAGCTCTTTATTAGAGCTGGCATAGCTCCAGTCGGCACAAACGAACGTCGAACAATTAAAGCTTCATTCATCTCTTTGTTTCTTGGTGATTCTAAGAAGCTCTTAACTGTGATGAAAGATGGATTTCCTGAGCTGGGTTTAGAGAGTAAAGATTGTACCGAGATGAGTTGGATTCGATCTGTACTCTGGTATGCTGGAATGCCAGACAACGGAACCTTAAATGTTCTATTGAATAGGACTCAATCAAAGAGGTTTGCTAAAGGAAAATCTGATTATGTGAAGACACCAATTCCACTAGTCGGATTGGAAGGGGCATGGAAACTACTAATGGAAGAAGTTCGACCTGTAATGACAATGAATCCTTATGGTGGAAGGATGGATGAGATTGCAGAGACTGAGACACCTTTTCCACATAGAAGTGGAACTATAATTCAAATCCAATACTTGACAATATGGACAGTGGAAGGGCCAGAAGAATCTGAAAGGCGTATAAATTGGATGAGAAAGTTTTACGAGTATATGGCTCCTTACGTTTCGAAGTCGCCGAGGGAAGCATACATCAATTATAGAGATATTGATTTGGGCGTGTCGAGAAATGGAACTGCAGATTCCGTACAAGGTAGTGCATGGGGAAGTAAGTATTTCAAGAGCAACTACAAGAGATTAGTTCAAGTTAAGAGGAGAGTTGATCCAGAGAACTTCTTTAGAAATGAACAAAGCATTCCAAGTAACTGATTATTTTGTGGAAAAAAAATACCACCTTCGTCTCAAAAAACATGATACTTTTACTATTTTATTTTTATCCCAAATTAAAAAAAATACGAAAGTATCATTTTTAGGGACGAAGGAGCAGTATAATAGTAGATATAAGAAGCATATCAAGTAGTTAAATATATTCTTTCTCTGTTTGTTTTCATAAAGAAAAGTTAGTCCCTTCCACAGTAAAAGTTACCCAGCCAGAGCTCCGTAAATCAAGCAAGTAACTGTATACATTACAGGATGAGCTTTTAGGGTATCCAATGCTGTAACATTAACATGTAAGGTTGTCGTTGGATGTCTAGAAATTCAGAGATTCGCATCCAAAATATAATGGATATCTGAATTTTTATCCAAAAATGTACCCTAATTAGATACTATCCATAATCAAAATTTCATATATGACATATAAAATTTATACTTATAAAAATTTATATCCATCTTTATTTTTTATTTTTCTTTATTTATCAAAATTTTCAGCAAAATCCTATAAACAAATTAATTTAAGAATATTTTTTTTACCATGTGATATTAATGCACTATACGCATCCATTTCTTTCACACCATATTATGGAGTAAAAAGCCTTTACAGCAACGTACTTACTAACTAATACAAATACGAGAAGCAAAATATCCAAAAACCAAGGAGTCAATGACACCCAAGGTTAGTAGTTACTCACAAGTTGAAAGAGGCAAGAGTTGAATGCTACCGACATTTCGTGGGGCAATGTTTGCCTTTCATTAACAACTCGTGACTCTCATGAATTCAGCATTTCTGGATCTTTTTGCCTCTCATGTTTGCCTTGATTGGTGCTGCAGCTATCTTCGCAGGTCCCTTCTGCTGTGTTCTGCACCGTCTTTCCCTTTTGCTGTAGAGTTGATTTTCTCCAATTGATTTCGAATCGTCACTCTTGACGATGATAATACTTCCTTTGATTTTGGTTTTGTAGTCTGGTCTCTAATTTTGGTGATGGTGTTTCCAGATGCGCCCTTTAACTTTTCCATGATCCGTAAAAAAGGAAGAGTAGTCGGACACAAAAGTGAAATAATATTACATATCGGTAGGATGTTTTACATGATGCTTTTATAACATGTGCACAATGTGATCTTACTATCCATCATTGTCTTTTGAGATGATGGGCTCAAGAGCCGTAGTGTGATCTGGGCCTGCTCAATATTACGAAGTAGGAATTACTGATTAATCCAAATTTGGAGACCCGTTTAATGTGTAGTCCATCCCCAAATTAATTTATTCGCTAGTTTTTAGACCAAATTTGTTACTCGTTGGTCCTATTCACATGCGAGTAATGTGATATACTTTTTACATATTCTTAGTTTACCCTTTCTCCAATAAACATATAAGAAGAGTTCAAATCAAATCTTCGTTACTTTCCTTTTTTTTTCTTCAGCTCAGATCCGAAATTATCTCTCTATGTTTCTGCTGGTGTTCTTCAGTTTTTAGGGTTTCGATATCAAATCTCCAGGTATTTTTCTAGGTAATCCTCTTTTGTGTTTCAATTTGATGTTCTTTTGTCGGTGTTATGCTTTTTGATGTTCTGTTTTTGTTTTTTACAACTGAAATCATGATAATCAGCTCGATTTCATGATTTTGTTTGTTTTCTTACTCTGAAATTCTGATGATTATCGTTTTCTATATGTACATTTTGTTAAATTGCATGATTGATTTCGTTTTTGTTCGTGTTTCAGTGTTTCTGTTGATTTTTGAAACTGATTTTTGTTATTGTTCTATTTTGTTCATTAGATCATCGTATTCCGTTTGTTTACATGTATTCAGTTCGATAATAAGTATGATTTGTTTTCTTTTATCTTTTCAGGAACTCATGATTTTTGTTTTTTTTTTTGTTTTTTTTTTTGAATGATTCTTCAATACATATTAATATGTACTGTTTTTCTAAGCTTTTTGATATGTATTGTTCTTATATTATACTGTATGGTATACCATTTTTGAATCAATACATAATTATTTGTACTGCATATAGTATGCTTTTATTTGTTTGTTTTGTGTGTATCTTTAATATTTGTGATACTCCTAAACCAGTACATATTATGTTGTACCGTAGATTTGGTGTTCCTATCATCTGAAAATATATGTTTGATTATTATTTGGATCACATTTCTACAGGTTCAACATATCAGGTGTTGGTTCTAATCCAAATACCTTTTGCTACTCTCATGTATACCACAAGCAACATCATATTGTATATTTGGTTACGTTATCTTCGACTTTGGAAGATTTGAAGTTTACTATCTGTAATGCGTGGAGCTGGTTGACTCCATAACTATTATTGTTAATTATGTTAAAAATGGAGTGAAAGTCTTTGTCCTTGCTGATGTATCCCTTCAAGGGCTTGATGCATTACATTTTATGAAGAATTCATATTTCTTTGAGTTGTATGTGGATGTTGTTTTATCTGGTGTATCTAGTTCTTCGAGAAGTGATGATTTTGACAACAGTGTTGAGTTGGTTATGAGAGCTAGGAACAATTATTTGAAAGATGGTAAAGAGGTTACAAGTGTTTTTTTTTTTCCCGATGGTTGGAGAATGTTTCTGAAGATAAAAACCATCTCTTCCATGGTGTTGTTGAAGCTGTTCGGTAAGCATGTGAGATATATTGTTTGAGGATTAGATATAAGGTTACAAAATTGAAGAATGACCTTGAGAGATTCACGTTGATATGCAACAATGACTGGTGCTCTTGCTTCATGCGGGTACCATGAATGGGTCTTTAGATGTGTTTAAGATAAAAGATTACGTGGGAGACACACTTGTGGTGCTGGGTATAGGTTGAGGAGTCCAACTGTTTCGAGGAAGATTGTAAATCATTTAATTCATGAGCGTGTCAAGCACAACCCTCTCATACAGCCGCAAGAGATTATGGATTATATTAAAGTTGGGGGAGGGATCAACATCAAGTACTACCGCACATATCATGCATTAGACTTATCGCACCAAATGATTTTTGGTGACGATGTAAAGTCATACAGTGATCTTGCTTGGTGGGTCATTGTTGTTGGGGAAACCAACTCAGGGTCTTTTATTGATTTTGACTTCAACGAAGCAACAAAGAGATTCAAGAGACTTTTTATTTGCTTTGGAGCTTGTAGAAAGGGTTATAAACTTTGTTGTCCAATGATCTTTTGTGATACAATATTTTTTACTGGGAGGTTTAAAGGCTGCGACATATCTTAACGGCAATCAAGGTAACTTTTTTAAATGGTACATATTTGATATGTACTGTTTTTTATGTACCGGTACAAAGAGAAATGTAATTTATTTTCTGGTACATATCAATATATACTGTAGGATCATACACATCATACATAAAGTACATATTGATATACACTGTAGGTATTACATAATTTGAAAGTGCAGACATGAAGTACATATTGATATGGGCTTTATATATTTTTTTTTAGGTTTTTATCCTTTTGCATATGCATTAGTTCCTGAAAAAGATAATGACAATTGACATTGATTTATGGACAATCTTAAAAAAGTTGTGGACCATCGTCGCATCACCTTTTTGACTGACCGAGGTGAAGGTTTGTTGAATGCAATTCCTGAAGTTTTCGCTGATTCTTATCGTAGCTATTGTTTTTTCCACTTGAAAAAGAACTTACCCATCAGTAAGTCTAATGAAAAATATAAAGAAGGGATTTTTTCCAAAAAGCAACATATGCGCTTTCTCTAGCAAGATACGAAGAAGGTATTCAAGAAATGGTTTATCTAGGAAGGCCTTGGGTTGCTGAATTCTGCCGTAACATTCCTAGGGAAAAGTGGTCTAGTGCATACTTCCCAGGATGTAGGTATGGTCAGACTTCTTCAAACATTGCCGAGTCTTTTAATAATTTGATTAGCCGCGAGAAGTTAGTTACCTCCCTGTGCTCTCTCTAATACAATCAGATTTTTATAAGTTTCCTGTAACACTACAAGTATATATGTATTTTTTTTTAAAATATGCCCCACCAATCTTCTTCTAGTACATATTTTATTACACTATATATAATATGTTTGTTGTTTTTAAATTTTATTTTTCGTGTAGGCTACGGGTAATGGAGTTGATGTATGAGCGTCGTGAAGAAAGTCTTTTGATGGATCCGGAACTCTTAACTCCTGTTTATCAAGCCTTGCTTGAACTACACATTCAAATTGGTCGTCCTTGGAAAGTTAGTCAGTCATATGCTCACGTCTTTGAAGTTCATTCCCCAAGGTTAGTTTTTTAGGTAACATGTTCTTTTGATGTGAGATATCCACTAAACTAGTTTCTTAGGGGTACTGCAGAAAACATATCAAATATGTATTGTGCAGATTATCTTCTGTAGGGAAAATATCAATATGTATTATGCAAATTATATTCTTTTTTGTTTGTATAGGGAAAATATCAATATATAGTAAATAATATATTTGGTTTCTTGTGTGCAGCTCTCATATGGTAGATCTACAACAAAAGAGTTGTACTTGCCAAAGATGGGGCATGTATGGTTTCCCATGCTCGCATGCTACTGCAACTATTGCTGCATCTAGGGGAAAGTTCCTTGATTATATCGACGAATACTTCAAAGTTAGATGTTATCGCCAGCTATATTCAATCGCTATTAGACCTGTTCTTAATCACGACATGTAAGTTTTTAAGCATTACATATTGATATTTTTTATGGTAGTATCATACATGAGAATGGTTTTAAGCAGTACATATAAACCATAAACTAAAACTAGCATAGTACATATTGATATTTAGTGTAACATACATCAACAAAAACTACACAAGTATAGTAGATTTTTCTTATTTATGTTTTTCAATATACCACAGGCCTGATGAGTATACCGCAGAAGATACTATTCTGTCACCATTAGTAGTTAGGGCTCTCCAGGAAGAAGAGAAAAGAACCGCATCAAGAGTGCATGGGAGAGGAGCAAAAATCATGTTACATGTTCAAATTGTAAATTGAAAGCTCGTCACAACAAGGCTACATGCAATGTTATCTGTCAGTACCAATATATGGATAACAAACATCATATATTCAGTACCTATCATTATATACTGTAGGATAAAAAACATCATATATTCAGTACATATTGATATATCTTGTAGGATAACAAACATCATAAATGCAGTAAATAAATATATATTTTTCTTACCTTATATTCATTTGTATCATTGTCTTTTTGGAGTGTAGCACATAAGTTTGTCAGATTCCATTTGACAGCTCTTGGAACAATTTTTTTTTCGGAATCGTCTTTATTTCCTCCGATTCCAGCAAATAGGTATGCCCTGCATACCAAATCTGTTTTGGATTTTTTTTTTCCACCAAAACAAAGTTAAAAGTAAATCATGATTTTCATTGAGTAAACTACTAAAAAGATTTTTAGTACGTATTCTTACCAATTAATAGTTCAGACATCCAGTAGTATTCTCGACTGTATTTACATTTCCATTGAGTGATTTCTCTAAGGAAGAATGTACCAAATCTGGCCATGACACATTCTTTGCAGCCTCGAGGTCCTCCACAAGACCAATGTCTTTTCGGTCAACGCATTTGCATCTTTTGTTGTGAAAAACAACGTGATACACATGAATAAGCATATAAGCCTTACAAGGTCTTCAACATCTCTCACTTCTTCACTTTTTTCCTCACTCCCTTCTTCAATATTTTATTCACTTTCTTCTTATTCATTTTCTGTATTCTCTTGATCAATCCCACTTTCTTCAGGTTCTTCGTCACTTTGCTTTTCTTCAGATTCTTCAACTTTTTCATTTGTTTTCTTCTTAGTTGTTTTTTTTTTCTTAAAAGTTTCAAGATTTCTTCTTGTATCCTCAATCTATTTACTTTTTTAGTCTTTTCTACATCATCAAAGAACCTTTGTAAGAAAGCATTGTTTCGATATCCACCCCTTGATATCAGCATCATATATTCATTTTGTCTTTTCCCTGTTATTGGCATTCCAAAGATAACACCTATTTCTTCAGGAGTGGATGTCAGAATATGTGAAACTCCATCCCATTTGAACTCAAATGTGAGCTCATTCGCAACTTTACTTCTCTTATAACACTGTATTAAATTGGTCATCGCAGTTTCATTCTCCATCTAGTGATCTACACCAAGATTTGTGTACCAGAACATCAAAAAAGGTTCCCATATGATTGCTCACCAATGATCCTTAACTGAGTTTCACTCAAATCAAGCTTTGCATCACTGATTGCTCTAACTAGTGAGAAAATCCCCATGAAACCACTTTTGTAGATTTTCCTAGCAGGTGAAGGTGCTTTTGTCTTCTTTGAGGTTTTTTTGACATTACCTATATAATGAACACACTGCCAATAACCATACAATATATCAATATGTACTATAATATAGAACAAAGTATATATTTGATCTGTTGATATCCATCTGCTATATCATGAAGAAATCATACATTGATATGTACTGATCCAATTCAAGATTAGAACAAAGTACATATCGATATATACTTATCTTGTATGCAAGATCTAGATGCTATAATATAAAACAATATATATTGATATATATATATGCTTTATATCTATAGCATGAACAAATTATACATTGATATGTACTGATCCAATTCAAGATCTAGAACAAAGTACATATCAATATATACTTATCCTGTACACAAGATCTAGATCCTATAACATGAAAATAAGTATATATTGATATGTACTAATCCAATTCAAGAATTAAAACTAAAAACCAAGTATATATCAATATATGACCTATGTTTCATGCTAGATCTATGTGCTATAACATGAAAAAACTATATATATTGATATGTAACGATGCGGTATGCTAGATCTAACTCTTATAACATGAACAAAGTATGTTATATATTTATATGCACCGATAATTAGAATCAGTACCTTTTTTACTAGAAACAACAACACTCTTCTTCTTCTTCTTTGATGTTGATGGAGAATGAACAATAATAGCTTTCGTAAGAAGAACTTTCTTCTTCTTCTTCTTCTTCTTCTTCTTTGTAGATGGAGAATCAACAACAACAATTTGTTTCTTCTTCTTCGATGTTGTTGGAGAATCAACAACATTAGTGTTCTTCTTCTTTTTGATTTTGGTGGTGGAGAATCTACATGAGAAGCTTTCTTCTTATTCTTCGATGGTGCTGGAGAATCAACAACATCTGATTTCTTCTTCCTTTTTGATTTTGTTGGTAGAGATTGGGGAGTATCTTGTTCTTCAATTATCGTTTCTTTGGTTGTTCTATCGATTTTCTTTTTGGTAACCATTTTAGATGATTTTGTTTGCGCTGAGTTTTTCGATTTGGTTTCTATAACCTAGATTTTTTCAGTTTCAGGTGGTTTCCAAAAATCATGCCCTAGATTTTCAGGTTTAGACGAAATAAAGAAGATGAAAATGAAAATTCGGTTATAAGAAACTAAGATGTGAAGGAGGTGGAGTACATGGATGGTTCACACGTGAATAGTGATGGCAATAACAGTAATTTTAACTTTTCAAAATGATTTTGGACTTCCAGATAACTGCCTTTTCCCGGTGGACTATAGGATAACTAGTACCGGGTTTTATAGACCAACCAGCAAATTACCCTATTACGAAGGTTGTCCTGCTCCAGATCCAGTCAGGTTTATATCTGAATCTGTGTGTATCTCCTTTGAAAAGTGCTTATCAGGACCTTTTTTTAAAAACGTATTTGAAAGCAATGAAATAGAGGTAAGAAAACCTGGCTTAATTGGGGGTTTGTATAATTATAGGGGGCTATTATAAATCTCAACACACTCCATAAACTATAGGGGGTGCCAAAAGATGGTGTAAATACTAGTTTACCCTTCCCTAATAACTATTTATAAAATCTTATTATACTCAATTCCACAAGCCCCTATTATATTCTAAAATCAAAACCCAAAGTCATTCACCCTCTCCTCTATTCCAAAACCTAATAATCCCATTTCCTCAAAAAAAAAAAAATCGAAATCAATCAATATATAGTCCTCATGGTCGCACACCTTAGACCATGACGACTTTTCATATGAATGCTAAAAGTATAAAAGTCGTCATGGTCTTTGAGTTTCGACCATGACGACCCTTATTGTTAATTTTCACTGAAGACGAAGAGTTGTTTTCATTGAAAACGAAGAGTATAGTTAAGGTAGTCTGGTTTTACTTAGGGTCGTCATGGTAATATTTAGGGTCGTCATAGTTTTATTTAGGGTCGTCTGGTAATATTTAGGGTTGTCATGGTTTTATTTATGACCATGACGATTTTTCATAGTATGGTAAAGTTGCAGTTAAGGGTCGTCAGTGTTGGATGTTAAGACCATGACGACCATTAAGGAATCATCGCGTAGTAACCTCACGAACATGACGAACCTTGCCCTATGTCTTTCCTTTCCTACAATGATTCGAAGGTTTTAACAAAAATTCGACCATTTGTACATACTGTTAGTTTACCAATCGATTTTGAGCTAAGGATTCTTCATTTTGAGCATTGAAATCATTCATTTCTCAAACCCTAGCTTTCAAAAATTTTCCTACAAAAGACCCTCTTCTTTTCCACACATAAAAAATAAATAATTTTTTTTTAGTTTTAATCATAACCATAATCTATATAATTAATCTAATCTAATTAATTATCAAAGCTAATCATGTATTAGGACTAATTAAACGGGGATAATTTAACCATCTATAAAAATATATGCTAAAGGGCAGGGGGTATTACTATTGGATGATCCTATTTTTTCTTTTCCTCCATCCCCCTATTTATTCTACAAGCCTCCAGTTAAGCCAGGTAAGAAAAATAGCAAGTAAACCAGCATTAACAGAAAATATAAATTTTCACCAGGGTAAAATCTCTGTTTCTAATGCCAAAATGTGAATACCAAAGATCATGAGAAAGATATAGTGGTCACAGTCGATATATCATAATGCATATATATATATATATATAAATAAGAACATGATACAATGCAAGGAAATAAAAGTGCATAAATAATAAATAAACACGCAATTTTACGTGGTTAGGTTATGCCTACTCCACGAGGGATATATATTAAGATGTGTTCTACTATAATCAGATAACGTTACAATGCAAGATAAAAGCTAAATGACTCCGTTGAAGAAAAATGAAAGCTTACAAAGATCTCAAATATCTCTCTAGTTAACGTTCTTTCTTTAATATTCTCTAGTTCTATTGCTCTCTCACAAATTTTTTAGACCCCTGATAGACACATATTAGTGTCTAAATTGTACCTTAGTTTCTACTAAGTTAGTATTCGATT
>JAJJMC010028335.1:196324-235733 GCA_023531435.1 Papaver californicum
AAGTTCGAGAATCGAACCTTTATTTACCACTATCAAAACTACATCAACCCCTTGTCCATTGGTGGAGTTAGGTATTAATAGAGTTTATATGTGAGATCCATGTACTCTTAGTTGTATCGCACTTTCATTAGTTGTTTGGCACTTTGTTCAGTTGTTGGGCGCTTTATCCGCATGAGTTGGTGCAGATAATTCCTCCGTTGCTCTGGTGAGGATAAGGAAAGATAAGGGATGCATGTCCACCTTTTTATCAACCTATCTGGATCCTCTACGTATGTTTCACCGCTGCTTTGGTGCGGGTAAAACAAATGTTGTATATTCATTTGTATTCTGTTTTATCCCTTGCTTAACACATGTACATTTTTCTTTGCACCTAATGTTGTCGGTCGAACTTTATCCCATGATTAAACAACTATCCCATCGTCTGATAAAATCAATGTCAAAAAGGACTAATCCATTGATTTTGGAGTTGCCTCGAGATGAAGTAAAGTGTTTTTAACTTTGATTCAGTGTATCATATATGTATCTTATTTTATCTTCCTATCCTGAGACGATGCCACGAGTTCGAGGAAGATTATATATTCACACAAGTGTAGATAAAAACGTGTTTATCTTTGGAGTTCTCAGGCCTTACGGGCAGCTGGACCCCTTTCCTTCAACTACGTACCAAGCAACTATTTTCTAATTCTCATTGTTTGAGGTTACATATTACAAGTAGAATTCCCAATCCTAACGTATTTATAAAATATGTTGTGGAGAATAAATAGTATCAACAAAATAAAATAAGTTATTCTGTGGTGGATTAAATACTTGTTCGTTCCAAGAGGGATAAAACATGGAAGCAGATCTGAAAAGAAGAAAACTAACATCCAAAACATATAGTGATTGTAGAAGCGATGATGATATCGATGGTGGTGGAACTATAGCTACTAGTTATCCAGGCGACAAGGGTTTTGTTGCTGAGGATCATATTTTGAATGAGATACTAAGTAGACTTCCAGTGAAAGCACTGATGAGATTCAAGTCCGTATGTACAAATTGGAGATCATTAATCCAACAAGATCACTACTTCATTCATCTCTACAATACAAGATCAGAAGCACGTCAAGACACCACCACCACCCTCTTAATGTCTCCGGTTAAGCATTGTGGCACAACACTACTCGACAGTACCAATGCTGCAACGGAAGACAACGGTACGGAAATCAAGATGATATTGTTCACGCGTGATCATCTGGGCGTATCATCAGGTGCGGTTGTTGTTGATTCGTTCAATACTAATATACGGTTTGTTTTATTTTCTCAGTCTTGACAATTATGGTTCTGTGCTCATCTACAACCCCAGCACCCGGGAAAAGACTTCATGGATTAAAACCAGAACAAGTTTGTTACTTGAGCAGATTTTTGTTGACCAAAAACTAAAAGGCGTTACAGATTATAGACCATACAACAGTACGAGAACCGTCTACTCGTGTATGTTTGGATTCGAATTTGATTCAACTATTAAGGAACATAAAGTTTTATGCATATAGGAACTTAAGATGATGAATGAGAATGGTTATGTTATGTATCTTGAAATTTATTGCGAGGTCATGATAGTAGGCAATAATATCTGGAGAGAGATGGATGATGATGCAATCCCACTGGACTTGGAACTCGGTGTGCCCTTTTGCAAATCCGTACATGTGAATGGTTCTATATACTGGATGTGTTACAAGTCTGAACCGTACCGGAATTATTGCATAATGGCGTTTGATGTCAGAAGTGAGACGTTTAAAGTGATCTACTGTCAGGTACAATAATCAAAAATAAAGAAAATTAAATAAACAAAGATTGTTGATATTTAGCTCTTAACGGAAATAGTTTGTCCAAACGGATAAGTTTTTCGTATCTCCGCAATATCAAGATAATATGTAACAAAACTTTGGAGAAACCGAGTGAGTCACGTGTTCAACACGTTGTCCTTAAGATATTAGCGCCCGGGTACACTCAAGATGATGCTATAGCCTCCACATGAAGGATGCCTCCGGGATAAAATACCCTACTACACCTACTACTAGCGCTCGTAGTAGATGCTCAACTTGAGCTTGACAACTCAGAAAAATCCTTCAAGGAAAATATCAAAAAACTTAAAGAAAGATAATAAAAAATTATTATTCTTTTGATCTCTCCAAAAATATGGAGAAACTCTTTTTCCTTGGATGTCAAAATAGGTCGAGAAAAATTTCTTTATATAATCTCTTAATACAATTTAAGAAGTAAAACTTCCCGGTGTGGGACTAAAGTGTTTCATTCACAAAAGAAAACAAAGGAAAAACCAAAACATATAAAGTGACCAATAGGTCAAGAGCTCGAGCCCAAATAGGCATAATATTTTATATCTTAATAAAAGATTTAAAACTCATTTGTTTAGCCATTTTTCCCAACAATCTTCACATGAATGAAAATCTCAGTAAAACATGAGAAGCACAAATAGATCTTGGTAAACCAACACCCTAAATACCATGACCCGACTTGATTGAACAATCAGATGGACCGTGCGTGTGTTGAAATCATACTAGCAATTCCAATGTCCTCTCATTCACAGAAAAGTGTGCTGACCCCAGGGTCATACTATTAATTGCATAAATCATAATAGTATAGAAAGCTTTCATATTTAGTTTCCCATAGTGGGACTAAAGGTTCCGTTCACCAAAGTGAAAATGAGCCAGTGATCCCTTAGCGACCCTTAGGTCCTAAGTATCAGTAATACCAAGACCATAGAAAACAACATAAAAATTATTTTCTCAAAATGAATTAAATCTTGATGAAAAACTGAAAAATAGCATAGAAAAAAGGAAATACCATATAGGCAAAGGTGTCCATGAGGTCTTGAACCTTTTCTTAGTGAGAGATCTATTGTATCAATTTACCCCTGTGTGATTCCTATTGAAGCATCTACTCGGGGGGTGGTGCAGTGCGGACGATTTCAAAGTGGACTCCCCATTCATTAGATTACCGGAACTACTTGCTAGAGACAGTGAACACGATGTCTTGAACTGCTAACATTTGGTGGAATTAGCGATAATCACCACGCATGATATCTCCAAGGTTGTTGCCAAGCTCGTGCGGTTGTGCTCATTTTGGCCCTGAAAAAATATCCTGTTTCTCAGAATGCTCTAGAGAATCAGCTCCATTCTCATAGGAAGCGGCCCACTTCCACATTCAGATAGGTGAGTTCTATCAAGAATGTTTAATACTACACCCCATTTCAATCTTAAATTGACACTATAGAAACTCATTAAGACTTATTAAAATTTATCCTTCACATGAAGTCATATTATCACGTCTACACCATAGGGAAGGGACAGAGAATAAAATTCTCTGATAGTATTTCCTTTAACCACTACAAATTAGTTGTCTCATTCAAAACCTTGATCTTGGGATCTCCAGTCAACAAGGTTGAGTATCCTTCATGGCAAGTTTATTTAATGAGCTTAAACCCCATCCCCCTCGATGCAATAACAAACTATCTCTCTAGATTATCCTTTCATCAAAGGATCCACTAATGTTTCTCTTGACTTCAATAAGTCTACAAAAATAACTTCATTAGAGAGTAGTTGTCTTACTGAATTAGCCATCTTCGAGTTTGTCTAGACTTTTCCAAGTGCTCATTTACTTTAGAATTACATAGTCAATTGATTTTCAGCAATGGTGGCCACATGCTTCAGTCACAGAGGAATGCCTTCCAAAAAAGGATTTATACATTCAACTTCCTCTCATGCTTTAGATTAAGCAAGCGAACTCTGATTTCATCTCAGTCGAGTTTCTCATGTCTGTTGGAATATTTCCAACTACTGATACAACTTAAGAGGGCGCACACATAGGCTAAGACTCTCCAAAGCCTGAAATCACAACATCTCTTAAGGTCAGTCTAATATGTATCATGCACATATATACAATTTCAAATGTACCTCAAGTACTGCAAATTTCTGATCAAATCATCCCACTAATTCTTCTGGGGTCACAAGTGTATTTGTACAACTAATTTACTGCACATTTACAACACACATTAAACGTATCGAGTTTGACAAAGACCATTTCAGTCAGAATTTCTTTTGGTTCTAATGATCCTTTAGATCATGCTTGTCTACAACAACTTAGTCTTTCAATCAAATCGTAAAAGTTACATTCACGGTATTCAGTAGTAGAGACCCCTATTGTATTGGAAATGGGCGCTCATCTTTTGACTGCTGTTTTATAGGTGGTTGTAAAGCATATAAAGGCATACACAAGATACATGTACTAAATACTAGTACGGTCATTACATTTTCCTCAAAAGTTTACTGTTATATATCGCATATTTGAAATTAAATATGTACCTCAAGCATCCCAATTCTCTTGTCCTTTGATCAGAGCATCCCTGTGATTCTCCAGGATTAAAATGGAAAACATGCACACCTATTTTACAACACACATTAAACACATTTGACAGAAGCTATATCATCAAAATTTGATTTTGGTTCTTTCTGATCCTTTAGACCACTTCAACAACATATTAGTTTCTTGTCAAACTTTAAACAACAAAAATTTGTTAGTGGTTGTAAAACACATAACAAAGGAATGCTAAACATATGCACCTTCAATTGATTTAGTGTAAATACACTTATCAAATTTGTTAGTGTCACATCATTAGTATTCATCATCGTCACATAACAATATTGCTAGGTCATTGACTTACCGCTTAGTTCAAGTCAAGTATATGTCGGAGTAATCAGTTTATAACTTTAACCCCTAGCACTAACGAACATTTAAGGTTTGTCCACCTTTGACTAATCATTTATTATACTGCCTCAACATCCATCAAATGTAGCATACTGACAATAATGGCAAACAATACCTGACGTAGTCTCTTTCTGACTTACTCTATCTCATGTGAGAATCCGACCTCATAAAACTGCTGTCGAGAAATCAACATTTTCAACAATGAAATTCATTTTATTCAAATGTTGTTCAATTCAAAACTTACAAGTTATCCTACAACAATTCTGGTGATCATATGCAATGATTTGCCAAAAAAAATCGACTCTTCACCTTAGACCCCCACAATTGAGGTCTATAGGATATGACACATATAAGTTTAGGGTCTTCTATAAATATGCTTGAGAAATCAAACAAACACTTGTTTTCATCTTATACCCCCACATTTGAGGCATAAGAGCAACTGCAGCGGTTGGACCAGACCATCGATCAAATACCAAATTTGTTTGGTCGTGTAAAAAAAAAAAACGCAACGACAACAGGAGTAAATTTGATAATACGCTGTTGTAAATAAGCGTTAATTATCAAACGCTGTACTAAAGTAACGTATAATACACAGACGTTTTACTGTGCAAACGTTAAATTTTTGACGTTCATTTAGGTAAGCGTTTTGTATAAACGTTGCTGTAGTGAAGCGTTATATACTCAAACGTCACTTTACTGTAGCGCTTATCTAAACGTTACCATAGTGAAGCGTTAAAACCAGAACGCTATTCCAAAACAGCATTTAAAATACAAACGTTACCATAAAGCAACGTTTGAAAAGCTTGCGTGGGTGTAGTGGAGCGTCAATTATGGAACGTTGCTTTAGCCGAGCGTTGCAAAACTAAAAGCTGATGTAGGCCAGCGTTATGATTATTGAACGTCATCGTGGACTAGCGTTGCGAAATATAAACGTTGCCGTAGACTAGCGTGATAAATCTTTACGTTAGTATGAGGGAGCGTTACAAATAGTCAAGCAGGTCAATCAGGGTCAAACATGGTGAAATAGACGAATTGTTTATGTGTCAATAGTTTAGATAGTGTTTTGTACACGTGTGAAGCATCCAACAAATTATAAAAACACTTTGTACACGTGTGAAGCATCCAAGAAACTATAAAAACACAAAGATTACCTTCTTCTCCATCAAAACCGCAAACAAGAAAAAACAAGAAAAAACAAGAAAACCAGCCGCCGGAATTTTTTTCCTTTCTCTTTCATTTTCTCCTGTTCACCTGTACTTCATTCACTCACTCGCCGATAAGCAGCCGTCGTGAACACGTTAGATTAGCCGGACGTTTAGGAGTGCAAAGAAACAGTATATTTTTTATTTTATTTTTTTGCTATTTTAATTTGATTTTAATGATTATTAGATTTAGTAAATATACTTTTAGTTTTAGGGTTTATATTAAATTTAGTATAATGGTAATAATATGATTTATTGATAGTTTTAGGGTATTAAAAAATTAATTTAAAAAATTTGGATTTGATTTAGTTTGATATTTTCATTGTAATTTGTGTAGAAAAATTAAATTTACAATTTAAAATGTTATTGTTATATATATTTTTGTAAACTATATTATTGTTAATTGCATCATTGTTAATTAGGGGTGTTGAGTTAGTTAATTTATTATTTTATAGTGTTTATAATTCCACTTAATAATTTATGATATTTAAAATGTAATTGTGCATGTAAAAATAATATATGATTTAGTAAATGGAAAAGTTATTTATAGTTGTTATTAATTTGTTTCATTTTAAATTTATTAAGGTGTATGTGGGAGTTAATTTTTGAATGATGATTAGGTGTATTTTGGTTGATTTTAGAAGGTTTTTAAAAATTTATTTTTAATATTCAATTGTTAAAATTGAAACTATTTTTAGGGTTATGGTTAGATGTTGTTAACGTGAAAATAATGTCAAAAGTGAGTACATTTTGAACGTCAAAATAATTTTTTTTTTTTGTTGTTAACTGTTTGTTATGGTTAGATGTTGAGGAAATCCGCATCGCGATTGATCGGTGGGAAAAAAAGATGCAAGAAAGGAAAATCAACCAACGATACACAAGGAGGTTGTGTTGGTGAAGAAACGGATGTTACAGTGTTGGAAACTTATAGTATGGTGGAAGATGTTAGGGGGCACGTTAGCAACGATATGACTATTAGGGCAGACCCAAAGACAAAGTACATCCATCGGGGGTCTCTTAAATCGGTTATGCTGGCATATAAAAGTATATCGGAATTCTGCTCTAGGGCGAAAATTATTATCGAAATGGCTGGATGGGACAGATTTTTGGCAATGGATGCTGGTGACTCGTCACACGCCATGATTGATTACATGGTGGAGCGTTTCTGGGACACGACGAAAACTTTTCACTTCCCATTCGGTGAAATAGGGTTTACACCATTAGACTGGGTGATGTTGACCGGTCTCAGTATTGGAATTGGAGGGCAAATTCCATACGATGAGGATAAGTACACCTTTGAATATGTCCAGCAGAATATTTTTATAGAGCTGAAAGACAAAAACTATTGTGTAACTAACAATATTTCAATTCAGTGGATCTGTGATGCACCAACGGTGGCATTTTTAGGGTCATACTTTACAGAGGATTATTTGAAAGGGGCGCAACATGATGCTACCAAAGCTGAGAGAGTTGCAAAAGCGTTTTGGATGTATGTTCTGGGACAATTTTTTTTCTCCAACGCAAGAAACTATGTGGATGCCGGATGGTTAGCGGCTTTTGAGGATCCAAAACTAATTGGAACTTACGACTGGGGTGGTGCTTGTTTTTCAAAACTATATTCCGCCCTTGGCGCATCCGGTAGGGGGCAGAAGTCACTAACCGGACCCTGCCAAATATTAGAGGTAAATTTTAGAAAATATTTTATTTGCTTTTTAAAAAAACGTTTGGTGGTAACTTAAATATTTTATTTTTTTTAAAACAAATTGTAGTTTTGGGGTTACGAATATCTCGGCATACGTCGACCACACAATCCACCACCTGCGACAGTTACTACTTGGCCTACATGTTCTAGGTGGAAGAGTACACGAAAAAAGAGTAATGATATTGTGCGTTCACGTTGTCTTCTAAATGCAATGACTGCCGACGATGTGACATGGCACCCTTGGCGGACCGCAATCCCACTAATACAAAATGACGTAATCACGACAGCGGTGGTTCTCTCAAATAGGCGCGTTGTATTTACTTGGAATGGCATTGTGAGTAGTTAATTTATTTTCATAGCATATTTTATTTATTTCATTTTTTATTGTAATAGTTATTACTGGAATCTTACTTTTAACAGCATAACGTATACCTCGGTGATCGGTTATGGCACCAAAACAATGATGGCTACCGCATTCCGAAGAACCCCCCAGTTCGAGTTAGTGACATCTCTGATGAAGATGCTACCCAACTTAAGGAAACCTCTGAAGTCGATGTAACTGAGTACCTCCAAGGAGAGGTTACGTATCAGGGGTATTTGGACTATTGGCGCCATGTTACTAACTCGAACAAGTTTTGCAAACTCGTAGACTGGGATGTGGAAACATACGACAGTTTGGGTGGCTTAGTTAAAGAAACCATCAACCAACCTGCTGAACATGTGCCCATCCCGCCTATAGATAATTGGTCATACGTAAGTACATTTGTAATATATTCGTTATTTAGTTTCTGAATTTACGGGTTGACAGGCTAAATGTGACCTTTTGTCTATAACAGGGTGAATGTTATGCTTTTGCGCAACAGAGTGCTGACTTTACCCAAGAGTTCAAAAACTTTCATTTGACACAATCGAGGGAAAGGATGGAAGATTTGCGGGAATATAAGAATGAAATCACCAATTTGAAGTTACAACTTTCGCATGGTCGTTTACATAATCCACCACTAGGTTTTGGAAGTTTTTCTTCAACTCTACCATCGCAAATGTGGAATACCGGGGGGCATGTTCCTTCTTCATCGATGCCTCCGTTGATGCCCCCTCGCACCTCTCGTGGGGAGGGGGACGGTAGTTGATAATCATCCTTATTTATTGCATGCAAATCTAACCTTACTTTTCTCTTTATCTATGACATTTTATAAACAACTTTATTGTTTTTAGTATATCCAACCTGACATTTTTCTCTATCTATCCACAATATTAATGACTCCTCAATTAATGTTAATACTGCCGTGTCAACATACAACCAATTTTGAAAATTAAAATAAAATAATTGATTTTTATATTTGTTACCGTTTTCTTACCGTTGAACAAATCCACCATTCTCACTCCCCATCTACCTATAAATACCTGACATATTGTATCATTCATTCTCATTCCAAATCCACCATTCAAACATTTCATAAGAAATTTGTCATCTTCGGTTTTCATTTAATGACGGGTTACGAAAATTTTAGCCTGAATGCAGAAAATTTTACACTAGAGGAAGATTTATCAATATGTCGAAACATTGTATTGCATTATCCAGCTAGGGGCCATGAACGTCGGATGAATGGTGTAATGAGCATGCAATGGTTAGAAGATACTCATGCTAACTTTTGTAATGAAACCGGAAATCCCAACAACAGGAACAGAGCCGGCCTGTTTTGTCGATATGTTGAAATCACAAAGGAAGTACATGAATTTTCTTCTTTAACTGCCAAGGTGAATGAATGTCGTCTTAGGAATGAAACTGACGATGTAGTTGTTTCTAGATCACTAGAGGAATGGATAAGATTGAAACGTTTTGAATTCAGGTACAAACCTCATTTCGAGATTTTAAGGGTTTTGGAAGAATTTAATCCCTTTGTGTTGATTATTCTCCCAAGAAGTGAACCACGTCATCCACGACGTCTTACAAACCAAGCCTTAAGGTTTCACAATAAGTTTACTTAATTGTTTTTAGTAAACTTCTAGTGATTTTTAATATTTCTTTTACTTTGGTTTAATGTATGAATTTAATAATTCAACAAAATGATGTTACCAAAAAAGTTAAATTGGAATTGTCAGCTTTATCTTATTCTCTCATAGCATTCATGTTGGAGTTAATTTCCTGCATGTATTGTCTACTCAAGAGTACAGAGCACTACTTATTTCTCGATAACATCACAACAATGGATTGGTCAGCTTTTTGTGGTAGCGTCTTGTCATAACTTTTTTGAGGCTTTTATTACTGGCTTGTTGTTAGGTGTCGATAAAAACTTATTTGAATTACCATGTTATAAATAACATTCTCTCCATTAAAACCACACCCAAAACTAGAATCATCCTCAAATAAAAATACAAAAAGCGTCAACCATAACTACAAACCTCCTCTACCATAACTACATACCTCATCAACTATTGGAAGGAAATCAGAATAACAATATGTATCATGGTTTGTCCTCTTCCTCTTCTTATATTCCTCACAATCATTTACTCATATCTTCTACATCCGATGATGATAGTACTAACTCGACGTCCTCATCAGACGAAAATTCATTTGCAGTTATCCAAAATGAACAAGCAGTTAATTTGGGATTGTTCGCTTCTAATATAGACTGGCCAAATACTCGAATCGAAATTGACCGGCAGCGGGAGGAGGGAGCAAGGAAACTATGGACAGATTACTTTTCAAGATACCCTACTTTTGGTCATATTATTTTCCGGAGAAGATTCAGAATGCGCAGAGAATTGTTCAATCGTATCTTGCGGGATGTGGTGGGACGTAACCCTTATTTTGTTCAGAAAAAGGATGCTGCCGGCAGACTCGGATTAACACCACATGTTAAGATTACTGCAGCAATTAGAATGTTAGCTTACGGTTGTGCGGCAGATGCAATAGATGAGTATTTAAGGATTGGGGAATCTATTGTATTGCAAGCAACTCGTAAGTTTTGCCTTACGATTGTGCAGCTATATGGGGATCAGTATTTGCGTAGCCCTACACCTACAGATGTTCAACTATTGCTTAATCAGAACCAGGCAAGGGGATTTCCAGGAATGCTAGGAAGTATAGATTGTATGCATTGGAAATGGGATAGATGCCCAACGGCCGAATCGGGTGCATACACCGCATACAAAGGCGATGAAAGTATCATCTTGGAGGCTGTGGTTTCACAAGATCTATGGTTTTGGCATGCCTTTTTTGGTATGCCCGGTTCAAACAACGATATAAATGTTCTTAACCGGTCTCCTGTTTTCAAAAACATTATAAAAGGTAAGGCACCCCCGGTACACTATGTGGTGAACGGTAACCATTACGATATGGGGTATTATCTTGGCGATGGGATATACCCAGAGATAGCAACCATAATCATGTCGATCAAGCATCCAGATACACTTAAGAAGCGGAAATTTTCAGCAATGCAAGAGGGTGCTCGAAAAGATGTGGAAAGAGCCTTTGGTGTACTACAAAACCAATTTAGCATCGTTAAACAACCGGCTAGAATGTGGAATCCGGACGCACTTGCATATATCATGAAAACAGTAATAATTCTCCATAATATGATTGTGGAGGATGAACGTCTACCGGGTGTTTGGCCACATGATTATGATCAAGGGCGCTACGCTGCACCAGTAACTATATCACGGCAACAAACTGAAGCACTTTCAAGGATGACAACTCACCAACGACGACAAGCAGTCCATAGCAAACAAACGCACCTTCGATTACGAAATGACTTGATCGAACATTTGTGGTCGCATTTTGGTGATGTTTGAAAAACCAATTTAAAAAAAATTGGTTTTAATTCATATCTTTTACTGTTTTTAATTGATTTCAGCCGATGCTTACGTGTAGACAACAAATATGAAAGTAATGGTTTTCATTATTTAGAAGGAAAATAATATTTGTTGTTTACTGTTTTAGGTAATACAAAATTCTTTTCTTTTTCGTAAAATCTCTGCTTTCCTAAGCATAACCCACTCTTTTGTTACGTCATCCAATTTGGAGACGTCCATCATCATTATTCGATACTCCTCTTTCATTAGGCAATGCTCTTCTTTTGATGCTAACTCGGCATGTCTTTGATCAATCTTCCTTTTTGCATTTTCTGCATAGCTGTTGTTGAAGTTTTTTTGGTTATTGATTATTATTTCCAAGGCTTCTGTTTGGGCACTGGATTTTCCTCGTCCATTATGCATTAGTTGTTTAGCCTGTTTTTTTCCCATCGGCCTCGGATACGTGTTGGGAATATCTCCTATTTCTTCATGTCCACTCCATTGACCTGCACTGGGTGAAAATGTTTGTAGGTCTTCAGCGTTATTGTCCGAATCTTCTTCAGCTTGTGATGAATCAAATATTTCTGTCGAACGACGGGAATATTTGATATTTTCTATCATAATTGCGTAGCACTCATCGTGCTTAAATGGTTTATCACCATTAGCTTCCCTGAATAGTCGCCTAACTTCCTGTGTCTGTTGTTGTTTAGAAAACAATTAATGCATCACAATCCATTTCAAAACTTGAGCAACGAAACTAAAACATATTTACTTTACCTTTGTTTCAGGACCCCAGCCGGTATGGTGTTCACGTTCCACTTCTGCCTCTTTTGCAGAATAAAGCGCAACATCTTTACTTATTCCTTGAAAGCGTTTTTGAATGGAGGTCCAACTGCGTTCGGCCATTGAAGGTATAGCTTCTTTCATCCCGGCTTTGATCCGAGTCCATAATCTTTCTTCCGATTGATCAGTACCAACACAAGGGTCTTGAGATATTGATAAATGAATCCTACACATTGTTATATCTTCATTAGTAGTAAAATTTGGACCTCTTGGTTTTGGTGCCATTTTTGATACAGAGAAAAACTGTTAACGAACGACCAAAAAAAATTCAGAACAATAAGGACTTTCTTATACGAAGTCCTCAAATGAATGGTGGTTGTACATGAAACATTAAAACTTCCTCTATATATAATGCCAAAATCGAAACGTTGCAGCATTAAAAATTTGAAGAAAAAAAAAAATAGCCGTTCAACGGAAAAAAATTTGAAGAAAAAAAAAATAGCCGTTCAACGGAAAAAAACGGTCACATTTACAACGACTACAAATTAACAACGGCCGGCAAAACGTTACGGTACGAGAACGTTTCACCAAAACGTTATCATATGACAACGTTTCGAATACAAACGTGGGTTTGGAGGAGCGTTACAAGCAAACGTCGGACCATGGGGACGTTTCAAAATGAAACGCTTCTGTAGTGTACCGTTTACGTTTTTAACGCTCTTGTAAAGGAGCTTTCTAATGTTAAACGCTCCTGTGTACCAACATCAATGTTTCAACGTCTTTGTGTTGCAACGTTTCGCCAATTAACGCTACAACAGAGTAACGTTCATCCCACACGCTATTCTAACTTGCCGTTTGTATAAATTACGTTGTATTGAAACAACGTTTCTAAAGCGCTACTCTAAACAAACGTTTTGTTAGACGTCTTTCAGTAATAACGTTTGTTTTTTTAAACGTCCTCGTATAATGACGTTTTCCTAAAACGTTGTTCAACCATGACGTCAGACTATATCTGTTTTGGACCATTTTCTTCACTAAACATGATCGAATACTGTTCACTTTTTGGACCAAATACTACATTTACTCGTCCGTTGTGGCTCTAAAAATCGGACCAAAGACCATTTCTGATGTTTACTCTTTGGTCTGATCGTCCACTGCAGTTGCTCTAAGGGCCCCCATAGTTATCAGGATTTGTCAACATAAGAAACTACCATTATGTGTCCTTTAGGTTGCATCTAACTAAGACACACCATATAATGGTACTCTATACTAACATTATGATATAACATGTTCATGTATTCATTCTCAATTCATTGACGATTTTCCCTTTTATCTACTATTGTCTTGTTCTATTAAGCTAACACTCAAAGCATCACAAGACCATATTTCTAAGTATAATATTTTATAGTAACTTAGGTAGATAGCATTTGACACTAGTTTTAAATCGCAATGCACATATTGAGAATGATATCATAACTTGGTTAATGTCCATACCTGACAAGCCTTGCACATCATTACCTGTTTCTTCAACTGTTTTGATATTTGAGTTGTTCATGAAAATGCTTTTGCATCTTTCCCATTCTTGGTAGAAGAAAAAACATGTCTTTTCTGGAGCACACGTTCCAGCACTTCCGGCATTTACCAACCAATTCTTTTTATCATCTCCACTAAATAGTAAAATTACTTAACACGGTAAGAATGTCAATTGTTCAATTCAAATTTGAATAAAAAATTCTATATTTTGAGGAGATAAACACACAACTAAAAAGAGAAATCATCACAGATTAACACTTAATCTATCATTCAATTTAAGATGATAAAACTTTTTCCCAACTAGGATTCAAAAAATAGGTTGATGCTCTCGTTCGACATAGGTAATATCAAATTATCGATAGATAATAAGTGTTCATCTTATCAAAATGTTTATTACCAAAATATAGTTATCAAATTACTTAACTCTCTCCACATTAGACTATCACAATCATCAATAAGTAACAAAATTTGGTAATAAAACACCCAAACAATTTTGTGTACATACATATCAATTGAAACACATGTGTTCGCTTAACCTTCTTGTTGCACTAGTTACTAACAGATACTTTATACCTCACTATCCATATGACTATGATACACTAGTATATTATGATTCTCATATTTTCAACAAAAGGTAACATATTCGAAATGATTTAGAAATCACCATTGAAATTGCTAATTGTTGCAAGATCTCATACTAATCTAGAACTTAAATACAATTATTGATATTCTAGATAAACATGCACAACATCTTTGCGAATACCATATCTCACAAACCAAAAGTCCGAATCAAAAAATTAAATATGAGTGTTGAAGATAACATCTAGATCTACAAACTTCATTTGAATCACCATTTCAAAAAACTCATAGTTATGTCAGAAAAACTAATTTAGGCAACAATATTTTTCTGCCCTTCAGAATTTTTTAGGAACGTTTTTTAGTTTTGTAAAATATCTAAAAAATACTTTTACAACTCCAAAAATTCTGAATTTTCGTGTGGGTAACTATCACGATGTCTATTATACTCTATTAAAAGGATTCATCGAAATTCTTTCTAATTTAAGAGATATACAAGAAACTCTGCAGGTTCCTAGAAAACTCAATTTTATTTTTCCACTTCAAAATTAATATCCTTAATTTTCTAATATAATATCAACGTCAACGATTCATAAAACGATCATTCATTTATGATTATTACTAAATATTAATGTCTTAAGATTTTTGGGGCGCAATAATAAAAAATGAAGAAAATCAAATAACCAAAGGTTGTTGATACTTAACTCTTAACGGAAGTGATTTGTCAAAACGGATGAGCTCCTCTTATCTCCGCAACATTAAGATGATATGTAACAAAACTTTGGAAAAATCGAGTGAGTCACGTGTTCAACACGTTGTCCTTAAGACATTAGCGCCCTCCTACACTCAAGAGTGATGGTATAGCCTCCACATGGCGAATGCCTCCAGGATAAAACACCCTACTACACCTATTACTAGCGCTCGTAGTAGATGCTCAACTTGAGCTTAACAACTCAGAAAACCCTTCAAGGAAAATCTCAAAAAACTTAAGAAAGATAATAATAAATTATTATTCTTTTGGTCTCTCCAAAAATATGTAGAAACCCTTTTTCCTTGGATATCAAAATAGGTTGAGAAAAGTTTGTTTATATAATCTCTCAATACAATTTAAGAAGTAAAACTCCCGATGTGGGACTAAAGTGTTTCATTCACAAAAGAAAACAAAGAAAATATCAAAATGTATAAAGTGACCAATAGGTCAGGAGCTCGAACCCAAATAGTTACCATATTTTATATTTTAATAAAAGATTTAAAACTCATTTGTTTAGTCATTGTTTTCCAACATCTACATCCCTATTTGCATACTTGGTGACCTTTGGCGTTTAAATTGTTTCGAGAGACAAAAAAAAAATGGACTAATGATTTGGTAGAAGTTGACGGACATATAACTATACTAGACATAGATGGAGATCAATGCAGAGACAAACATCAGTGCACGGAAGGAGATCAACGGTCAACTTATGGATACATGATGAAGACAATAAGAAGACCAACCCCACTGCTAATACTAGTAGTAATTGGACTAAAGTGTCACTTCCAATGGCTTGTCGGTGGGAGAAATTAAACTATCTTGCGTTCAAAGACATTACTAGTACAGACCTGATAATCACAAATCATGTCCGCTTGAATACCTCAACTATTACGATCGTAAGACGAAGAAAAGTTACAAAAAGCAGGTTGATATGATCTTAGGGCAACTGCAACGGTATGAGTATACCAAATACCAAAGAGTAAAAAAATTTGGTCGTTTTTCATTTTTTCCACAACGGTTGCGTGAGTAAATATGATCGCACGTCATTTTAAATAGACGTCTGATATAAAACGCTATTGTAGAAGAACGTTAGGTGACACGGACGTTTCTTTAGTGGGACGTATGTTGTTGGACGCACATTTGGGTAAGCGTTTCATATTCTGGAACCAGACACACTTATAAATGAGCGTTTGCATGCTCGTACGCTTCTGTGGGTGGACGTATGTTTAACGTCCACACTAATAAGCATCTATTGTATCAGCGTTGTATTGGGTGAACGTCTAGAAACTTCTGCGTTGTACTGCCTGGACGTTTAGTGATAAACACTCTTCCTAATAGACGCATGAATGCCAGAAGCCCTTCTAGAACAGCGCTTACTATTGAAACGTCCACCCACAGAAGCATTAGCTGAGCGTCCGTGTATATGAGCGTCAATTAGACGTCCTTGTAAGGTGAACGTTTGTGTGAAGTAGGCTATAGACGTCCTCTTTAGGTGAGCGTCTAGGTTTCAAACGTCCTCTTTAGGTGACGTCCGTGTGAAGCAGGCTATTGATGTTCTCTTTAGGTGAGCGTCCGTGAGAAACAAGTGAGTGTTTATAGTTGTTTGGGTGAGCGCCGTGTTAGGGTTAGGGTTTGGTTGGGTATATAAAGATGCTCTTCCTCTCCTCTTATATACTTCACAAACGCTCTTCCTCTCTATTTACTCTCAACAGACACGGTTGACGGCGGCTAGGGAAGGGAAAACTTGCCACAAATTACGGTTAAAATCAATTAAATCACGGTAACAAAGACTAAAACTCTCTGTTTTTTTCTTTCTTGTTTTAGTTGTATCAATTTATTTAGTGTTAGAAATGGTTTAGTCTTAGAACAAATAAGTTAATAAGTTATTAATGTCATGTTTGTTAATTTTAATGTCAATTTTAAGTTTAATGTCAATTTTATAAAATGTTTGATAATTTTAAATGCAGTAGAACATGTTTGTCAATTTTAGAACATGTTTGTCAATTTTAGAACAAATTAGTCTAAATGCGGTAGAACATGTTTGTTCATTTTAATGTCAGTAAGTTATTAATTTTAATGTCAATTTAGTGTTAGAAATGGTTTAGTCTAAAATGTCAATTTTAATTTCTTAATTATAATTTTTTAAATTTCTAACACTATCAGTAGAACATGTTTGTTTAATTTAATTTCTTAAATTTGATTGTCTAATGACATTTATATATTACTAGTGATAATTAGTTTTTACCAAATGCTGGTTAAGTAAATTTTGTGTGTTTTCTGCCAATTCCTAAGTATATCTCTGTATATGAATGGTTTAGTTCTTCCTTTTTTTCCTTGATGGGTATTTGGTTGGATTGAACTATAGTTTTTTTAGTACAGAAATATGAAAAACATGTTTGTATTTCCATGGTGTTGTCGTTGTATGTGTTTATTATTTCCATGTTTGTAAATGATTTTATGAAGAATAATTATAACCTGAATCGATACAATTACTTGTTTGTGTCTATACATTTTTTGAACTATAATATATATTCTTGTTGATGTATGGATAAATGTGGATTTATATATTTGGTCAATTGTGTTGATAACTGTTGATTTTGTATAGATGTTGAGAAATGCCGCTTCCCGATTCGTTGGTCGGAAAAAAAAGAACAAGAAAGCCAAAACAACCCAGGATGCACCAGAAGTCAGCACTGGCGAAGGAGGGAACGATGTTATTGGGTTGGCAAATTACAGTATGGTGGAAGATGACGAAGGTCACGCTTCTAGTAATATGACTTCGAGAGCAGACCCAAAGACAAAATATATGCATGGGGGGTCTCTGAAATCGGTCCTACAAGCATATAAAGGTATAACAAAAAACTGCCCTAGAGCAAAATTTATTATTGAAAGGGCAGGATGGGACCGGTTTTTGACAATGGATGTTGGTGACTCGTCACATGCGTTGATTGATTACATCGTCGAGCGTTTCTGGGACACGACGAACACCTTTCACCTCGCATTTGGTGAATTGGGATTTACACCTGTAGACTAGGTCATGTTGACCGGAATAAGTATTGGTACTGGCGAGGCACCTCCATATGACTCGGATAAGTATACCTTTCAACATGTCCGTGACCATATTTTTCCAGACTTAAAAGACTCTGAAGTCTGTAGGAGAGAAGGTATCCCGTAGCAGTGGATTTCAGATGCCATTACTGTGGCCTTTTTGGCCACATACTTTACAGAGGCAAGGTTGCTTGAGGCGCAAGATGATAACCTACTTGCTGAGAGAGTGGCGCGAGCTTTTTGGATGTATGTTCTGGGACAGTTCTTCTTTTCCAATGCTAAGAACTACATTGATGCTGGATGGTTAGCTGTTTTGGAGGATACAAACAAAGTTGGAACTTATGAATGGGGTAGTGCTGGTATTTTAAGAATTTATTCCGCACTTGGTGCAGCGGGTAGGGGACAAAAGTCACTAACCGGGTCTTGTCAAATATTGGAGGTAATTTTATTTCCTTGAAATTTCAATTAACTGCGTATTTCGTGTTAAATTATTAACTTTGCTTGTTTTAAACAAATTCAAGTTTTGGGGGTACGAATATCTGAGCATACTTCGACCTCACAACATCACTGATGAGACCGAAAGTCCTTGGCCAACATGTTCGCGGTGGAAGAGTACACGAAAGAAGAGTAATGATATTAAGCGTGCAAGGAATCTTCTGAATGGATTGACCGCCGACGATGTGACATGACAACCGTGGGTTGATATCATGCCACACCATTTTAATGAGACTATCCGGAGAGCTATGGTGGTAACAAATAGGCGCACCGTATTTACTTGGGTTGGCACTGTGAGTTGATACTTTATTTTCAAATAGTTATATTTTTTTTTTTACTGGTTCATGGCTGATAATAATTAAATTTTAAAGCATAACGTGTTCCTTGGAGACCTGTTATGGAACCAAATCTATGGTGGATGGAGAATTCCGAGCAACCCCCCAAGCCGTGTGAGCAACTTCACTGATGCCGAAGCTACCAAGCTGAGGGAATCGAGTGACCAAGAAATAAATGACTACCTCCAAGATCCAGTTACGTATGATTGTTATTTGGAGTACTGGCGACATGTTACTAACTCCAACAAATTTTGCACTAAAGTCGACTGGGAGGTGGAAACTTACGACTGTTTGGGGGGGGCTTGTTACAGAAACCCTCGACCAACTCGCTGAACATGTTGCCATTCCGCCTCAAGAAAATTGGACATATGTAAGTATATTTCAAATATAAACGAAGACATAGTTTTAAAGATAATTGTTGAGAAACTGACATTTTTTATTTTCCATTAAAGGGTGAAGCTTATACTTTTGCGCAAGAATATGCTGATTTTACCCAAGAGATCCGTAAGTTTCATTTGGCCCAGTCGAGGGAAAGGATGAAGAGTTGCGCGATTATAAGAATCAAATGACTACTTTGCAACTACAACTTGCCCGTGCTCATTGTCAAACTCCACACTTAGGTTTCGGCAATTTTTCGGCAACTCTTCCATCTCAAATGTGGAATACGGGGGGTCAGGGAACTTCGTCAAGTATGCCTCCGTTTATGCCACCTCGCTCATCTCGTGGGGACCAAAACACTAGTGCATAGTGTTATTCCTTTATTTTTTAGTCATTCCAATTTACATTTTATTTTGTCATTTATTGTTTTGCAAATCCAAAATACATTTTTCTTTATCTGTCCTCGTTTTCAATTGTGCTTTCGTTGTGACCGTACAAAATCTTAAAAATTGTTTCAAAAAAATCTCGCACCTATATGTTACCGTTTTGTTACCGTTATGGATTGTTACCGTTGAACAACGACCAAATACCCTTATTCTGCATAGACCTATAAATACATTAGCTTATATCTATCATTCTCATTCCAAATCCACCTCTTTAACATTTCAGATCAAATTTGTAATTATGGGTTTTCATTTAATGGCGGGTTATGAAAATTATCGGCTAAATGCAGAGAATTTTACACTAGAGGAAGATTTATCCATATGTCGAAACATAGTATTGTATTATCCAGCAAGGGGGAATGAACTTCGGATGAATGGTTCAATGAGCATGCAATGGTTGGAACATACACATGCAAAATTTTGTAATGAAACCGTTAATCCCAACAACAGGAACAGAGCAGGCCTTTTTTGTCGATATGTGGAAATAACAAAGGAAGTCCTAGAATTTTCCTTTTTAACTGCTAAGGTCAATGAATTTCGTCATACGAATGAAACTGATGATGAAGTTGTTGCCAGATCACTGGAGGAATGGAATAGATGGAAACGACATGATTTCCGGTACAAACCTCATTTCGAGATCTTAAGGGTAATGGAAGAATTCAATCCTTTTGTGTAGATTTTTCTACCCAGTAGTGAAGAACGTCGTCCACGTCGTCCGACAAGCCAAGCCTGAAGGTTTCACTTATAGGTTTACTTATGACATGATTATTCTATATCAGAAGTGTGGTTTCCTTCTTTAGCAATAAATATATTTCATTCCCTTTAATGTATGTCTTTTTTGATTTAATAAAATGATTTTACAAGCATAACGTGTACTTCCGTTTACGACGATTCAGGCGCTATAATTAGGAAAATATCATTGAACAACCAAACTCTTAAAAAGGATAGCATAACCTAAAAATTCAATTCAGAAATTTAGGAGTTACTTCCGGTTACATTTTGGACTTCATGAACTCGTAGCTTGCTACAAAAATCAATTCTTCTCCCTTTTCCTGAAAGTAGTGCATTTTAGCGATTTCCTCCTATACAACCAGACGAAACAGTTACATAATTTGTTAATTAACATTGTTGTTGTTGTTAGAGCAGAAAACTTTGCTAATGGAATAGATACTTACAAATTGCTGGATCGATAATCCTAAATGGGTGGGGTTACAAATCCGTTGTTGTATAGATACATAATCAGCTATTCCCTTTCGAATAACTTGGTATCTATCATAAATTTCTACAACAGATCTTTGGTTTGAATTTCCATATTCCTGAGCATATTGGGTGTGGATCCTCCCTCATAAGGTTTCTGGATCAACAATTCCGACTATAACATCTTGACGTAAGGTTTCATTATACCAGGATTTGGTCATACACAAGTCTTCAGGTGAATGAAATGTTGAATGGTTGGAGGTAAATTTATGAAGTGAACAAAAAAAAAAGATGAATAAATAGAGAAAAACAAAATTAGGGTATAGCTACGTCATGCATATGTGATTTTCTTGTTTTTAGCTAAATTTGTCAGTTTCTTGTATCTAGTTCTTTTTGTCTTTGCTTTTATTTGGATTTTACTTCTTGTATTTTCTCCTCAACCGACACTTCTTATCACTTGATTTTTTCTTTGGAAATGATTTTTCAGTTTCTTATTTTTAGCTCTTGTGTTTGCTTTAATTTGGATTTTATTTCTTTGCTGTATTGTCTAATCAACCGAAAGTACTTGTCTCTCGATTTTCTCATTCAAAATGATGTGTCAGTTGCTTGTTTATAGCTGTTGTCTTTGTTTTAATTTGGCTTTTATTTCTGCATTGTTTTGTCTAAATCAACTGAAACTTCTTATCTCTCGATTTTTTCATTTACATGATTTTTCAGTTTCTTGTTTTTAGCACTGGTCTTTGCTTTAATTTGGCTTTTATTTCTGCGTTGTATTGTCTAATCAACAGAAACTTCTGATATCAGAAATTTTTTCATTTACATCATTTGTCCGTTTCTTGTTTTTAGCACTGGTCTTTCCTTTAATTAGGCTTTTATTTCTGGATCAACAATTGTCTAATCAACTGAAATTTCTGATCTCTCGATTTTTTCATTTACATGATTTGTCATTTTCTTGTTTTTAGCACTGGTCTTTCCTTTAGTTAGGCTTTTATTTCTGCTTTGTATTGTCTAATCAACTGAAATTTCCGATCTCTCGATTTTTTCATTTACATGATTTGTCATTTTCTTGTTTTTAGCACTGGTCTTTACTTTAATTTGGGTTTTATTTCTGCGTTGTATTGTCTAATCAACTAAAACTTCTTGTTTTTACCTCTTTTCTTTGTTTGTTGCTCTTGTGTTTGCTTTATTTTTTCGTTGTTATCTTAAACACAACTATAAAATGAATACATCATTCTCCATTGAAACCACATCAACAACTACAAACCAACCCAAAACTACTAAACTCCACAAAACTAGCAACCTCCCAAAAACATACTTGCTTCCCCAACCAATGGCAGGTAATCAAAACTTCAACATGTATTATGCTGCTTCTACTTCCTCTTCTTATATTCCTCCTAATCAGTTAACCCTATCTTCGACATCTAATGATGATAGTAATAACACCAGTTCCTCATCAGACGAAGAATCATTTGCAGTTAACCAAAATGACCAAGCACTAAATTTGGGATTGGTCGCTTCATACATTGACTGGCCACGTACTCGGATCGAAATAGAAAGAAATCGTGAGGATAGAGTTAGACAACTATGGACAGATTACTTTTCAAGAAACCCGACTTTTCCTCCCAATGTTTTTCGTAGAATATTTCGAATGCGAAGACAATTGTTCAACCGTATCTTGCGGGATATAGTAGCAGTTAATCCTTATTTCGTTCAAAAAAGGAATGCGGTCGGGCGCCTTGGATTAACGCCACACGTGAAAATTACTGCTGCAATTCGTATGTTGGCTTATGGGTCTGCGGCAGATGCAATAGATGAGTACTTACGCATCGGAGAAAGCACGGTTCTTGAGGCAACACGACGGTTTTGTTTGACGATTCTGTATTTATATGAGGATCGGTATTTGCGCAACCCAACTCCTGCGGATGTAGAACTGTTGCTTAATCAGAACAAAGCTAGGGGATTTCCTGGGATGCTAGGCAGTGTGGATTGTATGCATTGGAAATGGGATAGATGTCCATCAGCCGAATCTGGTGCCTATACTGCCTACAAAGGCGATGAAAGTATTGTATTGGAGGCAGTGGTTTCACAAGATCTCTGGTTTTGGCATGCTCTTTTTGGTATGCCTGGTTCAAACAACGATATCAATGTAATGAACCGGTCCTATATTTTTAAAAACCTTATTAGAGGGAAAACACCACCTGTGAACTTCGAGGTTAATGGGAACCAATATGATATGGGGTATTATCTTGGTGATGGGATATATCCAGAGATAGCTACCATTATTATGTCGATCAAGCATCCAGATTCACACAAGAAACGTAAATTCTCATCTATGCAAGAGGGATGCCGAAAAGATGTGGAGCGAGGATTTGGGGTACTGCAAAACCAATTTGCAATCGTTAAACAACCAGCAAGAATGTGGAATATGGACGCACTTGCATATATAATGAAAACTGTTATTATTTTCCATAATATGATTGTGGAGGATGAACGTCAACCCGGTGATTGGCCACATGAATATGATCAAGGGCGCTACCATGCACCGGTTAATATATCCCGTCAAGAAACTGCAGAACTATCGAGGATGTCAACTCACCAACGCCGAGTTGCAGTACATAGCAAAGAAACGCATATTCGATTACGAAACGACTTGATCGAACATTTATGGTCGGATTTCGGTGAAGTATGAAAAATTATTAAACCATGCAGATAGGTTTTGTGGGTATATCTCTTGTAAACCCTCCCGAGACACCACTTGGCCGCTAGGGGCACTTAGTGGTTTAAAGGCATGTTGCACGTGCTAAGTTCAACCGCTACTCATGTGAAAATGAGATATCTTAATGTAAAGTTGTGTTCTGTTCTTATGAATAAGTGACAATCAATTTCACGACTCAAAAGTTAGAATTTTCATTAATGAAAGGAAAAATTACACTCGAAGTTTAATACTGTTTAGGTAAGACGAGATTCTCTTCTTTTCTGTAAAATCTCTTGCTTCCTAATTTCAATCCACTCTTTTGTTGCGGCATCCAAATGGGAGACGTCCTTCATCATAATACGATACTCCTCTTTTGCTTCTCCCTGATCATTCTTCCTTTTAGCATTTTCCATATAACTGTTGTTGAAGTTTTTTTGGTTGTTAATAATTGTGTCCAAGGCGTCGGCTTGGGCACTGGATTTTGCTTTCCCTGTTTGCTTCAAACGCTTAGCCTTTTTTTCTCATTGGACGGGGATACGTGTTAGGTATATCTCATATTTCTTCGTATCCACTCCATTGCCCTTGACTTGGAGAAGGTCTTTTTCGAGTATCGTCATCGGTATCCGAATCTTCTTCGGCTTGTGATGAATCGAAAACAACTGTTGATCATCTTGAATATTTGATGTTTTCTAACATAATTGCGTAGCACTCTTCGTGCTTAAATGGTTTCCCACCATTAGCTTCCTTGAATAGCCTCCTTAATTCTACACTCTGTTTATTGTTGTTTAGAAAAATAGTTAGTGCATCACATACAATTTAAAACTTTAATAAGGAAGTGCATAAAATTTAAGTCTTCACATACCTTTGTTTCTGGACCCCATCCAGTATGGTGTTCACGTTCCACTTCTGCCTTCTTTGCAGAGTAAAGAGCCACATCTTTACTTATTCCCTGAAAGCGTTTCTGAATAGAGGTCCAACTCCGATCAGCCATTGAAGGTATAGCTTCTTTCATTCCAGCTTTGATGCGAGACCATAATTTGTCTTCTGATTGATCGGTACCAACACTACAATCTTGAGATATTGATAAATGAATCCTGCACATGGTTATATCTTCATTAAAAGTAAAATTTGGACCTATTGGTTTTGGACCCATTAATGAAAGTGATTACAAACAAATTGGAATTACCAAAAATTAGAAAACCTTAAAAATTTCTTCTTTGTTGTATGAACTAAAATTGAATTATGAAAGGTTGTTGTGTAGATGAAACATACTATAGAAACTCATTTATATACATTACGAAGTAACTAGCCGTTCAACGGTAAAATTTTACAACGTTCAACAACGGTAAAAAATTTCTCTGATCAACCGGCAATGGAAAGTTTACAACGGTAACAAAACGCTCTTTATGGTGGACGTTTTATTGCCACGCCCGTGTGGAGGAGCGTCTAGTTGGGACGTCTAGTTGGAGGAGCGTTTGATATATAGGCGTCCCCTTAAGGAGACGTTTAATCTGCACGCGTTCTCTTAAGTAAGCGCCTATGCTGGGCGTCCTCTTAGGGAGACGTTGGATTCCAAAGCGTTTTGTTAAATGGACGTCTGGTTGAGACGCTCTTCTAGCTTGCGTTTCTCCTACAAGCGTTCTCCTAGTCAAGCGTTACTTCATACGCATTCCATAATGAGCGTCTCATCAAACGCTTCTCTTCCCAAGCGTCCGTGTTTCTAAACGCTTTCATAAGGAAGCGTTTTTTGTTAACGTCCACTTACAACAGCGTGCGAGTATATATAAATTTCGGATAAAAACTTCTCTGTCAGTAATTATACTCGCCGAAAAACCAAAAACTCTCCCGTTGCGCTTCTTTTTGGGCGACCAAAGAGTAAATGTAATCTTTACTCTTTGGTACCCTCGTCCGTTGCAGTTGCCCTTAGATCCTACTTCTCGTTACAATATGACAACTTTCTTTGAGACTTTCGCGCCTGTTGAGACCAAAATGAGATAGTAGCAGCATACCATTTAGCTGGTTAACGAATTTAGCAAAATATTTATTTTTACTAGTTCAATCTTTTTTTTTTACTATGTGATATTAATTTGTTGTAAAAATACAAACAATTTATTGATTTTTTTTCTTACGTTGGATCGGATATTATCAGATATCTCTAGATAACAACTCAGATATAAATTGGAAGTGAAAAAGACTACATTTGTTCGGATTTTGGATCCAATTTGAATGTTGCTTGGAATTTTCGGATTCGGATGGACTATGCAGATAAATGCACTATGCTACCGACATTAATTAATGCACATCCATCCATCAATTCTGCAATCCACTTTACACAACATTAGGTTCTTAACGTCTACTACTACCACTAAAAACCCCGAATATATAATTACTCCTTTGCATGAGTCCCAAGTTCAAGCAGCTGTAATTTGTTGCAGAAGACACGAAATTCAGATCAAAGTTTAAAGTGGGGGGCACGATTATGAAGGTTTGTCTTCTGTATCTGATGTCCTATTCATGATTCTTGATCTGTCTAATCTTCGATCAATTGCGGTCGATGCAGAAAATAGTATTGGGTTCAATCTGGTGCCGGTATGGGTGAAGTTTATTACAGAATTGCAGAAAAGAGCCCAACTCTCGGCTTTCCTGCAGGGATTTGTCCTACTGTAGGTGTTGGGGGGTTGTTTACTGGAGGTGGATACGGTAATATGTTAAGAAAGTATGGACCTGCAGCTGATAATGTTATTGATGCGCAAATAGTCGATGTTAACGGCAGAATTCTCGATAAAGAATCCATGGGAGACGACTTGTTCTGGGCGTTAAGAGGAGGTGGCGGTGGGAGCTTCGGCGTCAACCTTTCCTGGAAGATCAAATTGGTTTATGTTCCACCCACTGTTACTGTTTTTACAATTGAAAAAACTTTAGAAAAAGAAGCAGGCCTAGCTGAACTTGTTCATAGGTGGCAAGAAGTGGCACATGAGCTTCCTCAAGAACTCTTCATTAGACTCGCCTTAGCTGCTCTGGGTTCTACTAAAAAAAGGAGAAAAAACAATAAAAGCTTCATTTCCCTCTTTGTTCCTTGGGAATTCTGAGAAACTGCTTAATTTGATGAATGAGAGATTTCCCGAGCTTGGTTTGGAAAGGACGGATTGTATCGAAATGAGTTGGATTCAATCAGTACTTCACTTTGCTGCATTGCCAGTAAATGGGTCTTTGGACTGCCAAGGGAAAATCAGATTATGTGAAGGAACCCATTTCTCAGGATGGGATGAAAGGTGCATGGAAAATATTATTAGAGGAAGATAGGCCTGTAATGACTTTCACTCCTTTAGGTGGAAGGATGAGTGAGATTGCGGAGACTGAGACCCCCTTTCCCACATAGAGATGGAAACATATTTCAGATTCAGTACTTGACAAATGGAAAACACAAGGATTAGAGGAAGCTACAAAACATCTCAACTGGATACGAAAATTGAATGAGTATATGGCACCTTACGCTTCTACGTCGCCGAGGGAAGCATACATCAATTATAGAGATCTTGATTTGGGTCAATCCAGAAACGGAACAGCAACTTACAGTCAAAGCATGGACTGGGGAGTTAAGTATTTCAAGAACAACTACAACAGACTAGTAAGTGTGAAGACCAAAGTTATCCAAGGAAACTTCCTTAGAAACGAACAAAGCATTCCAAGTATTGGTTTTGAGGTTAAGTAAACAGGATGCTAGATATAGGTACTAAGCTTGACCATTATTTATCAACAATTTTATTGCTAGGTATTATTTGAACATTTTGAATGATTTGCTTAGTTTCTCTGCTGAATTTTCCATGAAAAAAAATCGAATTATTGTTCCGCACAATCCTCAAAAAGATATGTTGTGAGGAATGCGCACGGCCAGGTGCTCAAGTCTGCCAAAACAAGAGCTTCTAGAGAATGAAGGGAATTACTCAAATCCCATTTGTGCACAATCAAATGAAAATTGGTACCTAAATAAGATGGTGGTTTGCATCAATATCAGAAATGTGCAGCTTTATTAAGAAATTTACACATTATTTTGTTTCAGGAACACGTCTTTAGTCTATACACATGTGTCACACTCATTTTTCAGGAAATCGTAAAGAAGAAAAAATACAAAGGAAAAAGCTAATAGATGAGGTCTTTACAAGTTGTATAAGCAGATAACAGTAGATGTACCAACCTCGGTTTTCTTACATGGAAGGTCCCGTACATGCACAAAACCTATCTTCCTCTTGTTCTGCTGTTACTGCTTATCCTTATCACTATAAAGGTAATCTCTTAGTGCAAGTCTCTTTCTTCTAGCAGGAGCTGATGAGATTCTAGCAGGATCTGATGAGGTTCCTTCTGTCCCATGTTCATTGTCAAGTTTCATTAGAACAAACTGCATTTTCTGCACCTCCAAATCTAGGCACTGGATCTTTTCACACATTCTTTGTGCTCCCACTGAAACATTTCCGATTGTGTTCGACTCTAACTCAGCCTTTCCATCAAGGTTCACAGGAACAGTCTCTTCTAGATTTTTTCTTAATTTTCTGTTGCTATCAAGCAACTGTATGACTGTCTCACCAACTTCTTGTAGCTGCCTTTCCACCTTATCATATTCGGAATGTTCTGTCCTGCTTTTCGGGATTTTCTTGACCTTTTTTTTCAAGCCTTGCATGGTTCCTTTAAGGTCGCTCAATTTCAGATTGTAAGATGTTAGTCTTTGTAGGACTTTCTGCGTATTCCCTTCTTCGTGTTCCCATGAAACTCTCTTGGAGACCTTTGGATGGTCGACGACCATCTCCTTCTCTTCCTGTAAAATTGTTGAAGAGTTGCGCTCTTGATTGGTACAGTCCTTCTCAACAATGCCCCATGACTCAAGCTGTTGCTCATCAATCCGAGAGCTTCTTCTTAAGTTAGTTGCATATAGGTGACGTCGGTAATCGTAAGATGACTGATCGAGTGGAATGTCTTTCACTATAATCACATTCTTTGCACCACTAGATATTTCAAGCTCAGGTTTTCTTGTATTGATTCTTTTGAGATCATCCCGATGTTCCACTTCTTTGGGTTCCACAAGAACAGCTTTGAACGTTTTAGTGTTGGCGTCCACGCTTTCCTGTTGCATGAATCTCTTCATCTCTATCAGTGCCTTCTCAAATACTTTTACTCTTCTTTGCAGATCTTGCAAGTCAGTGATTCCATCTGACATTCTGAGATTATGATCACCACTCAGTTGTTGAGAGCTCTTATCATGTCGAGGCTTTGCCACATCCTGTAAAGTAAGGCATTAATAGAAAGTTCCTCATGAAGTTCACGGACAATTTCAGCTAAACAAAACACTTTCCAACTGTCATTTGCCTGATAACAATGAACAATCTATCATATTCATAGCATATACTTATAAAATCTTACAATTGGGAACTAGCTTTCTAATAAACTATTATCCTCGAAGCGAAAAAGCAGCGTAAAAGAAAGTAGAAATTACCTTAATTTCCTGACTATCCGCTGAAGCAGAGCTTATATGTGAAAACATAAGATCTTCAAGATTATTTATACTCTCGACCAGAGGACCCATATCTTGTGCATATCTTGTCATCTCAGACTTCATTTCTTTATTTTCACCCACCAATGCACAAAGACTTCCTTTCAGCTTTCCAAATTTTGCAGTGCGTTCATCGTCGAGGTCCATGTTGCAAACTTCTACAGCTCTGGGCTCCAAATCTTTCTGATTCATTATTATGTTAAGCTCAATTTCCAACTTCTCAACCCCGGCTTTGAGATTTAAATTTTCTGCTTCGACAATTTTCATCCCTTCCAGCATCATTTTAATTTCCTGCTCGAGATCACCGTTTATTCCTTGCAGGGATTCCAAACCTTCCACAAGCCCTTTTAGTTCAGCAGCTTTTTCAGAACCAAAACTCTTCAGAACTGCACATTGGTTGCTCAGAACCATGGTTTCCTCGAGTATATAAATACTTTCCTCTTCCAGCATGCATTTGTCCTCCTTCAAGTTTGAGTAGTCCTTACTCAAAGATTTGATCTCTTCAAGTAACTTGGAATTTTCATTTCGATAAACTAAGCTTGAGTTTCGCAAATCACACATCATTTGTTGAAAAACAGTAACAAGAACCGACTTCTCAAACAATAATTGCTGCTTGTCATCTTGTAATTGCGATAAATCACAAACATTATCTTCAACCTTCTTCAAAATATGCTGAACAAGTCTCTCATCTTCTTCAGTTTTATCTGGAGACTCATAGTTTATATCAAGTAGCTTCAACACTTGATGAATCCCTATTTTCAGATTGGCGAGTTCGTTCGACAAAGATTCAACATTCAACTGCTGCTGGAGATTTTTCTGTTCCAAATCTACAATAAGCTTCTCAGATGACTTGGATGCTTCAAGGTGTTTCTGGCATTCAATCCAAAGAGCATAACTCTTCTCTTCGATATCTCGGATACATTTCTGCCAGATAAAGATCTCGAGCTGAGTTTTCATAGCTTTATCATGTTCTTCTCCAAATTCATTTTCCATCAACCTTTGTTTTCCCTGCAGTACACAAATATGATTCTCCAGATTACCAATAAGAATCTCGTTTCCCTGTGCAAAACTTGCGTGCATTTTTTTTTCTTGGTCCAGTAAGCCCTGTACTTCTGTGACTTCATGAAGTAGTGCCTCTTTCTCCTTCTCCAGATACACATGTTTTTCACCCAACTCTGCACTATATTTCTGGAGACCTTCCAGCCTTTCATGCATGCTCTCTAACTTGGTGACAAGTGAGTCCCTTTCGGCAACAAGGCCTAACCTCTCATTCTTGAGAGAGAGGAAAGATTCTTCCAAGCTCTTTGATTTAGTCTTAGACTCTTCAAGCTCAGCATTAGCGTCGTTGAGAGATTTTTCAAGGAAGGCGTTTTTCTCTGCAAGTCTTGCTAGACTCTCAGTAGCAATCTGTACTTGGGAAACAAGGACGGCCTTCTGAGAAACAAGATTACCTGTAAGAATCTCATTGCTCTGAACAAAACTTGCATGCATTTTTTTTTCTTGGTCCAGTAAGCCATGTACTTCTGTGACTTCATGAAGTAGTGCCTCTTTCTCCTTCTCCAGATACACATGTTTTTCACCCAACTCTGAGCTACATTTCTCGAGACCTTCCATCCTTTCACGCAGGCTTTCTGACATGGTGACAAGTGTGTCCCTTTCTGTAACAAGACCCAATCTCTCATCCTTGGGAGAGTGGAAAGATTCTTCCAAGCTCTTTGATTTAGTCTTAGACTCTCCAAGCTCAGTATTAGCATCATCGGGAGATTTTCCAAGGAAGATGTTTTTCTCTGCAAATCTTGCTAGATTCTCAGTAGCAATCTCTACTAGGGAAACAAGAGCGGCCTTCTCAGCAACAAGATTACCTATACGGATCTCATTGCTCTGAGAAAAACTTGCATGCATTTGTTTTTCTTGGTCCAGTAAGCCCTGTACTTTTGTGACTTCATGAAGTAGTGCCTCTTTCTCCTTCTCCAGATCACCCAACTCTGCGCTACATTGCTGGAGACCTTCCAGCCTTTCACGCATGCTTTCTAACTTGGTGACAAGTGTGTCCCTCTCAGTAACAAGACCCAACCTCTCATTCTTGAGGGAGTGGAAAGATTCTTCCAAGTTCTTTGATTTAGTCTTAGACTTTTCAAGTTCAGCATTAACTTCATCGAGAGATTTTTCAAGGAAGGAGCTTTTTTCTTCAAGTATTGCTAGATTCTCAGTAGCAATCTCTACTTCGGAAACAAGGGCGGCCTTCTCAGCAACAAGATTACCTATAAGGATTTCGTTGCTCTGAGCAAAATTTGCATGCAATTTTTTTTCTTGATCCAGTAAGCCCTGTACTTCTGTGACTTCATGAAGTAGTGCATCTCTCTCCTTCTCCAGATACACATGTTTTTCACCCAACTCTGCACTACATTTCTCGAGACCTTCCAGCCTTTCGCACATGCTTTCTGACTTGGTGACAAGTGTGTCCCTTTCGGTTACAAGACCAAACCTTTCATTGTTGAGAGAAAGGAAAGATTCTTCCAAACTCTTTGATTTAGTCGTAGACTCTTCAAGCTCAGCATTAACGTCATCTAAAGATTTTTCAAGGAAGGCGTTTTTCTCCGCAAGTGTTGCTAGATTCTCAGCAGCAATCTCTACTTGGGCAACAAGGGCGGCCTTCTCAGCAACAAGATTAGACTTTTCTTCATTAAGGAGCTTGCTGGTTTCTTCTAGTGCCATTAGTTTTTTCCTCAACACTTCTAACTCCACATTCACATCTAAAAGAGAAGTTTCTAGATGGGCATTATTTTGCAACAACTTCTCCATTTGCTCCATCGTCGCTAATAAAGATGCATTTTCTTCTTTCCCCTCATGGTACAACTCTTTCATCTTAGAATTCTCCAGTAGTAAGCTTGTCACAGACAACCCAATGGAATCTGGTTTGAACCCAACATGCTCTACTTGTTCGACGACACTATGGTATTGAACGTTCAATTCATTCATTTCTTCTTTTAGACAGTATATCACTTGCTGAAAAGCATCTCTTTCTTCCAAACGAAGCTCAACCTGTTCTTTAAGGTTCTCTTCTGCTTCCTTCAAGCACAAGACTTCATCTTGCAAATTCTTCATCGACATGGTACAAGACAAGATTTTCTCATCGAGGATTTTGGTTCTCTCAATATGTCTTCTAGTTTTATCCTCAGCATGAGAGAGTTTACTCTCCAAATCTGATATCTTCCCCAAACATTGCTTATATCGAAGAATAGCAGCTTCATTTTCACCCTCTAATCTGATGAGGTCTTGCTTTAGGATTTGAACTTCTGTTTCAGCTTTACTTGCTCGCTCGTTCAGTAATACTCGCGCATTCAGTTCTCCAGTTTTTTCTGCTTCCTTTAAGAGCAAGACTTCATCTTGCAAATTCTTCATCGACATGGTACAAGACAAGTTTTTCTCATCGAGGATTTTGGTTCTCTCGATATGTCTTCTAGTTTCATCCTCGGCATGACAGAGTTGAGTTTCCAAATCAGATATCTTCTCCAAACACTTCTTATATCGAAGATTAGCAGCTTCATTTTCTCCCTCTAATCTGGTGAGGCCTTGCTTTAGGATTTGAACTTCTGTTTCAGCTTTTCTTGCTCGCTCATTCAGTACTCCGGCCTCTTCTGCTTCCTTCAAGCACAAGACTACTTCATCTTGCAAATTCTTCATCAACACGGTACATGATAAGTTTTTCTCGTCGAGGATGTTGATTCTCTCATTTTGTCTTCTAGTTTCATTCTCGGCATGAGAGAGTTTAGTCTCGAAATCTGATATCTTCTCCAAACATTGCCTATATCGAAGAATAGCAGCTTCATTTTCACCCTCTAATTTGGTGAGGTTTTGCTTTAGGATTTGAGCTTCTGTTTCTGCTTTACTTGCTCGCTCATTCAGGACTGAGGCCTCTTCTTGGGAATGTGAAAGTTTGGTCTCTAGATCAGATAAACTCTCTAAACACTGTAAATAGTTTGTTACCCCTGCTCCAGCCTTAGAGAAAGAGTGCGTTAAATTTCCTAAATCATTTTCTTCTTTAATTGCCTGCTCACTCAGTTCCCTGGATTCCAAATTGAATACTTTCTCCAAACTCTGTTGGTGCTGAAGGCTAACTTTAATTCCAGATTGTAACTTTGCGATCATTTGCTTTAGTTTCAGAACTACATCATCAACTTTCCCAACTAATTCATCCTCGGATATGACCCGTGCTTTGATATTCTGTCCAGAGAAGCTAGTTTTTGAACTTTGTTCGTGCTCTTTGACCTTGTGTTTTGTGAGCACCTTGGGATCATTCTCTTTGTCGCAGGCATTTTGGTCCTTTGTCACTCTTCTTTTGTCGAACTTCGCCTGTTCTGCTGCCCCTACTCCTGATCCAAAAAGATAATTTCCCTGTCTGAGTCTTTTTTTGCCAGCAGAACAAGACTGCGCTGAAGAAAGACCTGAACCTTCTTTGTGCAGGAAATCAGGGTACAAAAATGCACGTATTAGCTGTGGCACTTCAAATCCTTCAGCGGCAAAAGAGCCTGAGGAAGGTGAATCATCATTGAAGGGAATTTGATTTAGAAAAGCTTGTGACATGTTCTTATGAGCCTGGTGAAGTGCCACTGTTGCATAATCATATCTTTCCCCTAGAGCCTGATATGCTCGGTAAGATTCTTCAACCAGTTTCAGTAACTCATCAGGTCGCTTTTTGTAATACATCTTTGGCCTTTTCGAAAAATTATTTGCTTCTTCTTTTATGAGCTTGATCATCGCAGTTACTTTTGCATCCATATCTGTTTCAAGTAGGTAATGTCATATATTTTTAGTTATAAACAAATGAATAGCTTGTCTTAGAATTAAATCTATGCAACCCAAAGTGCTGTGCTCTAATTCGTTACTTTCATTAATGAAAATGGTATAACAAAAAACAGAACTAGAAACACTAAAAGGAATTCCGTGCTTAGCTCAATTTTGCAGCTCTTAGGTTAGTACTACATTGCTTGACTCGAGGACACCGAATTACGTTTGTTGTTTGACATGCTTAGAATAGATAAAAGGGTTAGGAATTTGATAGTTGGGCTACTATCATTCTACAGCCTATATCTTTGCTGCCTGCTGCAGATGGCAACCACAACGAAATCATTCTAAACTCTACAAGAATAAAAGTATCCTAGTAACAATAGCTTATAGACAAAAGATCTCATAACTCAAAAAATGCTGCAAAGCGAAACCAGATAGAGAAAACCAATATTTACCTGCAAGATTTTCCTGAAGCCATTTTGAATTCTTTCGACTCCACCACGAGTACTTGCGTTTTACCTGCCCGGGTCCTTTTTGGCCAGCGGAACGAGTTTGCGATGCAGAAAGACCTGAACCTTCCTTGTGCAAGCCATCAGGAGAGGAAGGTGAATCATCGTTGAACGGAATTTGATATGGAAAAGCATCTAACATAGTCATATGAGCCTGGTGAAGTGCCCCTGTTGCATAATCATATCTTTCCGCTAGAGCCCGAAATGCTCGGTAAGATTCTTCAACCAGTTTCAGTAACTCAGGTCGCTTCTTGTGATACATCTTTGGCCTTCTTGAGAAATAATTTGCATCCTCTTTTATGAGCTTGATCATCACAGTTACCTTTGCATCCATATCTGTTTTCAAGTAGGTAATGCCATATATTTTTAGTTACAAGCAAGCAAATAGCATGTCTCAGAATTATGATTATGAAACCCAAAGTGGTGAAACATTAAAGGGATTCATGTTTAGCTGAATTTTGAAGCTCTTAATTAGTACTACATTTCTTGACTCAAGGACACTGAATTGTGTTTATTGTTAGCATAGATAGGGTTGGGAATTTAATATTTGGACCACCAGCATTGTTACAGCCTATATCTATGATTCTATATTGGTCACTACAACTCTAAGACATCACGCAACATTAACTTCAGAATGAAAATTCATTCCAAACTTCTTGCTGCAGATGGCAACTCCAATCAAATCATGCCAAACACAACAAGAATACATTATTCTAATAACTATAGCTTAAATACAAAACACTTGAACTATTCCTAGACAAAATTATTCATAACTAAAATAAAAGATGCAAAACAAAGCCGAAAAGAGGAAACCAATATGTACCTGTAAGATTTTCCTGAAGCCATTTTGAATTCCTTGAACTCCACCATGAATACTTGCGTATTAAGGTCACCATGCTTAAACGATAACACCAAAAATATCTCTTCTTCCTTTCTTTAGATTACGCAAAACACTGATATATGATCGAACAATTAAGAAAGACAACCAAATAAAGGTTTAGACACCCACCCCAATTTGGTAGTTACCCCATGTAGCTATACAACAAAATGATATAGTACTCATGATCCCCAAGATCAAGACAGCTCAATTACAATCATAAAAAGTTTCATACTTGAAATCGCACCCTACAAAGTACAAATTACTAATCATTGATCTTTTGATTCTTCATAACTAACAAGTTAACTATGTAAACAAGTTACAACTAACAGCACGTTTAATCAAGCAAAAACACATGTTTGTTTTTGTCCTTACCTAGTAGCTAACCAGTAGACAGACACTATGAAACTAACAGCATGTTTGTTTTAGTTACAAAGTACTGAAATTATATTATCTAGCTCTAATCATGAAAAGGTGCAATTGCATACATGCATATTGGAGCACCCAAAGTAGCCAACTATCAGGTGATCCCATTAAAACAATCAAATAATCATTCTTTTGATGTTAAAATTAGTCAACGAGCCAGTTGTTTAAGAAGACATGATGAAGAAAAAAAAACTAATCCAAGCCTCAGTCTCAAGACTCAACAATGATTCTCAACAAGCAGTCAAGCCCACAAGATAATCGTTTACAAAAACAAAAGAAGCAGACAATATAATTAACCCAAAAAAAAAATATTAGCATCAAAGCCACACTAGTATTTCAAAGGGACAGATTTAATATACTTATGAAACACCAATGGGTGTTACAATTTTGGTGCTTTTTGCTTGTGCCCCCACCTCTTTACCATAGTTTATTTTGTCAATTTCATTGACTTAGTCAAGTAGGTTGGGGTCAGTAAAATGCTGGAAATATTCCAACTACTCTAGATTTCTACCAGCACTCATCCTTTTGTCTAATCCCTCTTAAAAGTAGAAGCAGATAGGTAGGAGTAAGTCAATATCAAAGTGAAAGAAAGAAAGGGACACTAGTTTTATCTCTTGCCTTTCTTTTCATTTTTTTAGTGTTGTGTCAAGGTTAGTGTTGTTCTTGAAATTTGATTTCAAGATCATGAGTTTGATTCCACTAAGTTGAAATGAAAGTCCATCTAGCAAGAGTTTTGACTTCAATTTCATAGTAACAAGAAGAGAATCACAGTGTTTTAACAGAGAAAATCAAAATCTAGTTATAATTCTCCTCCTCCTTCATCTTAAATGAGGAAATTAATCAAACATATGAAATTCAAAGGAGAAAAAAAAATCAGATTTAAAAATCGTTCAATCAACAACAAATTCAAAGATAAAAATCAAAATTGTACATACTCTGTATTGCACAGAAACCGGCACACCGGATCTGAAGTCCGATCCGATACGCTATTGAGAGTCCGATACGAAGTTTCCGTACCTATCTTTACTCCCCCCTACAAGTATGGTGGACATGGACATAGTACCATACAAGTATCGGGGTAAACCAGTTAACATACTTCATTCTTGTATTATTATTATTCTACTAAGTTTCAAGATCATCATATCTTCTGCCAGTGGATCATCATCATATAAATCAGTTGATAATAACATGGCAGAATTATAGAATTTCATAAAACAGTGGTGGTGGTGGTGGTGGTATTAATGGTAGATGATGTTGAAGAAGTAGCTGGTGATATATGCATAATAATTCGTTGAATATGTTTTTGTTAGCTGGTTGATGATTTACGCATTTGTTGACCATAGTCGAGTATATAGAAACGGAAAGATGGAGTGTCAAGATATACTACGAGTGACTCAAACTCGTCAATGGACAAACAAAAGACCCAACATGCCAAAACTCACCACTCATACGCGAAATTGCTCTTTTTCCTGTAGATAGTATGTCTTATGTGCTGCAGTCAGTGTTGCTTTTTGTAAGTACTTCAACGACAGCATTATTGCAATGTCAATTTTGTCAATCGGCAAAGACGACTCACAAGGTTGTTTTTTTTTTAATTGGGATGATTTGTCAGGAACTAGCTTATTACATCGGAACCTAACTCATTATGCTTTATCTTACATTTATTAAATAGTTGGAGTTATATAAATTTTTTGAGTCCGGTTAGATATTTGTCCAACAAGTAGGCATAAACTGGTATCTAAGTCAATTAGTCCGGAATTAGATCTTAAATCAAATATGAAAAAAATAAGAAATGAACAATCTGATATATAATTCTGGTCGAGTCATATGCTGAATCAGACCAAACAAACAAGGTGTCAACATTACAAGAAGGCACATGGTATAAATTATATAAATAATTTATAAATTTTAAGTTATTATGTGGAATCAAATATCAGTTTATTGTATTTGTTGAAAAAATCACGCCAGACATTCCAAATTTGTTGGAAAAGAATATTGCATTAGTAACCTAATTAATATCTGCTTCATAAAATTTGTTGTAGCGATAAGAATCTATATATTGATTCAAAAAAACAATGATTTCCTGGAGTAAACTATACATATATTCTATCAAAAATAATATTTTTCTTTTGAAATAAAAAGGGAGAACCATCAAGAGATCGGGTGGTTCTTAAGTTTCTTCCCATAGGGGAAGTTGGGAATCGAACCTCTGTAATAAGTATAACTCCTAGGCTTCTGTACTTAGGATAGTTCTAGGAACCACTGTACTTTGTAACCAAAGGAAAAAAAAACAATCACAAATTCATTAAAAATTAACACTCTATTAAATGTATGTGCATCATTTTAATAGAATTACATATCATCCCTTGGGGAAAAGGTATTTACACACAAAAATGGTTCCAGAAGATAATATATATTGCATCATGTAACTGTAGCTCACTGGATTGCAGGAGTGCGATATGCGTGTAAAGATAAAAAAATAGATGAGTAAAATGTATTATTTTATAAATTAAATTATCTCTATATTCGTAGTTATTTTGTTGGCACCTAGATAAAAAGGGAGAAAACGAAATTACAAATTTTGATGGCTATAACGTAAACATGTCATTTTAAATATAACCGTGTTTAAAATTTTCCTTTGTTAACTCTTCAAACATACTAAAATCGTAGACTATTATAAAATGGAAACAAAACATATAAAAAAATATAATTAAGTTTGATGGTAAAGTTGGAAACTCAAAAAAGTTTACCATAAATGTAAATGCGACGCAATACAGGATTTTAAATTTAAGTTAAATAATCTACATTTATATGCTTTAAAGTATTTAAGTAATACACTATTTGAAAATGAAAGCAGGGGATATTGGACTTTAACTTAAATTATGAAGCTTGATTTAGGGGATTCTACATTTGTAGAGGGGCTCAAATGTGAGGTAGGGTGATCCAAAAATCCGTTAAGGGATGTCCTGGGGGGCTATGTTAAATGTTCATATTACCCTTCTATCTATGAAAAAGTCTAATTTGCCCTTTAATCAATTAAAACCTAAACAAAAACAAAACCTTTCCAATTTCAATTCCAATTCAAAACTCTCTCAAAACTTAAAGTTTCCCAACCGTAACCCAACCTTTCCAATTTCAACTTCTCCATCGAAATTCCTCGTCGATTTTAATCGTCGATTCGAAAAATTCTTCGTCGATTAAACTCCAAAAATCGTGATGAAGAATTATACTAAAGGTGTAGAAGGTAGTAGTGATGTCAACCAAAATCAAACTTTTCAACCTAATCAAGAGATTGAAGAACAAATCGGTGGTGACAATCAAAATCATACTCCGAAACAACAAACAATGGTGTATCTAAGGTATTGAACAAAACCCATGTTATTTTTAGAACCCAAAAGTGATTGATTTTCTTTTTTGATTGTTGTTTTTGTTAAAAAAATTTGGTTACAGAAGAATTTACGGTTGGGTTCGATAACCCAACCATAACTGGTTTGTACTTCATTTTACGGTTGGGTTTTTCTCAAAACCCAACCGTAAATAAAAGGGTAGGAGATGAAGATGAAATTTTACGGT
>JAJJMC010028335.1:247567-283608 GCA_023531435.1 Papaver californicum
GGTTATCTAGTACTGCTTTAGGCTTTGAAATGCTTCACTTTGATCCAAAACCTCTTGTAGAAGGGATCAAAAAGAAGAATAAAACAGATTGAAAAAAGATAAACACATGAAATAGAGAAAATGTGCATGATTAGAAACACAGTAGAAGATAAGATCAACTAACCTTCATATATGAAAATTAAATTAGAAGAAGGTAATTAATCTAGTAACTAACACCCGGTAATCCATTGACAATGCTTGTCCTACGCCACCATGCGCAAGCTCCATCTACAAAAGAAACACACAATTAAGCATAAATATAAATATCAAAATATACATTCATAAAAAAATTAATTTAACTCGACAATAATCAAGTCCAACTAACCCTCAATCAAAGACCTCAAAGTTGTATTTATCAGGACTACAAATAGCATCCAAAAACAGTCCACCTGTAAAAATAAGATACCATCCATGGGTGATAAAATTTTCAGATATTTCCAAGCTAAAGCAATCAGAAAAAAAATCAAGTTTTCTGTTCTGTAGGAAATAACCAAATTATAAGTTGACCACAACAGATACATTTTAGATAAGAAAACATTGTGTTTTTATTTGCACGTGGTCAGATCAAAAAATCAAAAACTCTGAACCCAAGGAAATTATTTGAAATAACATAAAACGATTGAAATATATCATACAATTGAATTCAAATTAGAGCCGTTAATAAGAAAAATATGAATTGATTGTACCATTCAAGTTGAGATATTGTGCATCCTTTATCAGTCACCCAACACAATCAGCTACACCCAAACACACAATAAAATCAAAGAAAATTCTTACATTAAGAAGTAAAATTCAAATATAAATAGTGACAAAGTTAAACCTTGCGCAGCAGAGACTGAGATCACCAATTTCACTCGATTGAAACACTGAAACAGTGTTTCCATATACGTTCTTATAGTTACCATATCAACACTTAGATTTAGAGGAGCTAGTGGTTACCATAGAGGATCACCAATTTCCTTTAAATCTAAGTGCTGATATGCAAAATATAAAAAGAAATACATTACTTTATTTGTTGTGTTCCACGGGATGCGCTAGCACTATTTATTTAGAGGAGCTAGTAAATAAGTACCATCAGTAATACCAAACTTGAGTCAATACCTTGTAGCATCAGACTGCACTATCTGGGAATCAAGCTGCCAATAAATGAAAGTCATAATAGTTAATCCAACAAAAGTAATCTTCTAACACAAAACATGACATTCTCAATCCATATGTCACACTTATTTGCAGGGAACAACCGGCATTCACAGTTGAGTACAAAAAATTATATAATCGGTAAACAAATCCAGGAAACAACAGAGGAATTCACAAAGCCCACCTCTTTGAATCTAATAATATTGGGATGTTGTAAAGATCTATGGTTCATAATCTCTCTTTGCACATTCTCATCAATCTGCAAAAACAGATAACCCATATTAGAAAATCAAATTTCCAAAATTGGAATAGAAGAAGAAGAAGAAACTTACTTGAGATTGACAGGAAGGAGAAGAAAACCAGGGATAAAAAACACCCATTTTCATTACTCAGTTTTTCGTGAAGTTGGATTTTTCAGTATGAGACAATGTCAAGTTTGGGTTTTATCACAGAGATTAAACAGTTTCTTTCTTCCAACAAATACGATTACTAGCAGATTGAATATGGAACCCTATTTTTCTCCTAAGGCGGCTCAAATTGGGAGAGAGAGAAAAGCAAATGCCCAAAATGAAAGACAAAATTTTGTTTAGGGTTTTGATAAAAAACAATTAACGGTGGTGATGGTGCCTCATACGGATCATGGATATATTTTGATGGTCCAGATTCATTGTTGGATGGTCATACAGATTGTGTGTTAGTTACCATTTTGTGTTACTTAATTACCATTGTGTATTAGTTATCATCTTACTGAAACGAAAATTTGAAAGGTGGATAACGGATTTCGAATGTCGGAAACGGATATTTCTATCGTAAGGTAACGAATTTTGGAAATTAGGATTCATCAAAAATATTTGTTTTTTTTTTTAATTAGGGTTCTTAGTTTGTCATTTGTTTATAAGTTATGATTTGATGAATTGGGTTGAACCCCAATAGATGTTCAATTAAAATTCAATAAATCTAAGTGAAATCGAGTGAAATTGATGAAAATTAATGTAATTTGAGTAAGATCGATCAAAATTGAGTGTATTCAAGTCGGTTCGATAAAAAATTGAGTGAATTTTAGTGAGATTGATGAAATCATAGGTTGGTATCGTTGGATTTGTTAGATCGATAAAAAAAATGAATAAGTTTGATTGAGATTGAATAAAATTCAATAAATCTAAGTGAAATCGAGTGAAATTGATGAAAAATTGATATAATTTGAGTAAGATCGATTAAAATTGAGTGTATTCAAGTCGGTTTTATACAAAATTGAGTGAATTTTAGTGAGATTGATGAAATCATAGTTTGATATCGTTAGATTTGTTAGATCGATGAAAAAACGAATAAGTTTGATCGAAATTGGATAAAATTCAATAAATCAAAGTGAAATCGAGTGAAATTGATGAAAAATTGATATAATTTGAGTAAGATCGATCAAAATCGAGTGTATTCATGTCGGTTTTATACAAAATTGAGTGAATTTTAGTGAGATTGATGAAATAATAGTTTGATATAGTTACATTTGCTAGATCGATAAAAAAAATGAATAAGTTTGATCGAAATTGGATAAAATTCAATAAATCTAAGTGAAATCGAGTGAAATTGATGAAAAATTGATATAATTTGAGTAAGATCGATCAAAATTAAGTGTATTCTAGTCGGTTCGATAAAAAATTAAGTGAATTTTAGTGAGATTTATGAAATCATAGTTTCATATCGTCAGATTTATTAGAGCGATAAAAAAATGAATAAGTTTGATTGAGATTTAAAATTCAATAAATCAAAGTAAAATCGAGTGAAATTGATGAAAAATTGATATAATTTGAGTAAGATCGATCAAAATTAAGTGTTTTCTAGTCGGTTCGATAAAAAATTAAGTGAATTTTAGTGAGATTGATGAAATCATAGTTTGATATTGTTAGATTTGTTAGATTGATAAAAAAATGAATAAGTTTGATCGAGATTGGATAAAATTCAATAAATTAAAGTAAAATCGAGTGAAATTGATGAAAAATTGATATAATTTGAGTAAGATCGATCAAAATTGAGTGTATTCAAGTCGGTTTTATACAAAATTGACTGAATTTTAGTGAGATTGATGAAATCATAGTTTCATATTGTTAGATTTATTAGATCGATAATAAAATGAATAAGTTCGATTGAGATTGAATAAAATTCAATAAATCAAAGTGAAATCGAGTGAAATTGATGAAAAATTGATTTTGTGGGTGGAACCCTGTTTTTAATTTTGTGGGTGGAACCCTGTTTGGGTTTAGGTAAGTGCCATTTTGGGGTAAGGTTACGAAAGGATTTGGATTCATAAATTAAAATCTTTAAAAGTTTATATGTGTTATAAATCATTTACTCCACAATTTATTTCGTAAAGTGTGTTATAAATTTGAAACAATTTAAAAAAAACAAAAATAATTTAAAAAATAATAATTAAATTTAGTCGAAATAATCGGGTAATTTTGGGGTAACATGCATATTTTATAAATTCTTTCCATAAGTCGGAAACAAAATCAATACCCTGAACCCTGAACTCCACTAAATCGAAATCTTCGTCAATACCCTGAACCCTGAACTCCATAATGTGTCATAATACCCTGAACCCTCATATTGTTTATTCACATGAGTTATAATATTTACCAGTATCGTCGGAATCATCATGTTCGTCATGTAAAACTTATTATCCTTAGTAACCTCTTCCCCTAACTCGTTAAACATCAAGCTCTAAACTAAGTTTTGGAAATTAGGATTCATCAATTTTTATTTTTTTTGTAATTAGGGTTCTTAGTTTGTCATTTGTTTATAAGTTATGATTTGATGAATTGGGTTGAACCCCAACAGATGTTCAATTAAAAGGAATTGAGATGTAGCTTAATTTTTTGTATAAAGTTAAGCTTTACCTAATAACAACAAATATATGAGGTGTACAAGACAAACATGACGGGTTGAAAGTTCGCGGTTTAGGGTATCCTAAACCTGAACCCTTAACACTTAAGAGTCGTTAAACACTAAGGATAATAAGGTGTACAAGACGAACATGACTGGTTGAGGGTTCGGGGTTCAGGGTTCATGTACACCTTATTATCCTTAATAAACTCTTCCCCTAACTCGTTAAACTTATCGGACACACAAAATGGGAAGTCTCATTTGTGCAAAAACTTAAGAGTCGCAACATTAACTCTCCACTACGAGACATCAAGCTCTGCATCCCAATTCCTTTCAATTGGGATGATCATATATTTTTTGTTAATAGGTAAAACTTAAATTTATACAAGAAATTAAGTTACATCTCAATTCCTTTTAATTGAACATTTGTTGTGTTTCAACCCAATTCATCAAATCATAACTTATAAACAAATGACAAACTAAGAAACCTAATTAAAAAAAAAACAAACAAATATTTTTGATGAATCCTAATTTCCAAAATTCATTACGTTACGATAGAAATATCCGTTTCCAACATTCCAAATCCGTTATCCACCTTTCAAATTTTCGTTTCAGTAAGATGGTAACTAACACACACAATGGTAACTAACACAAAATGGTAACTAACACACAATCCGTATGACCATCCAATAACGAATCTGGACCATCAAAATATTTCCTTGATCCGTATGAGGCACCATCACCACCGTTAATGTTTTTTTATCAAAACCCTAAACAAAATTTTCTCCATTTTGGGCATTTGCTTTTCTGTCTCCATTTTCATGGTTCATGGTACCTCAAAATTTTCTCCTGATGTTGCACGAGTGAAGTTGAGGGAGATCAAATACAAGATTGAGAGGAGGAGTACTGCCCTAGATCAATCGAATAACATTGTACCCCAGGTAGCCTAGTTCTTATCAGGAAGATCTCACGTATTTGAAAGTTTTCTGTAAGGTAAAGTTCAGATCTTCGTTTTTCATTTATTTTTTGAATTTACGGTTTTGTGTCTGATTCTAGCTGAAGGGTTTTGAGTTGACTTGGATGTTTTCCGCAAATTTTCTTATGGTTTAATCTCTGAAAACGAAAATTACAATAATATTATTTTTCTTCTTACTACTTCTTACAAAGACACAATATTTCAATCTCATCATTTATATTCTTTAGATTCCAAAAATGGGATTCTCACTCTAATCTCTCAGTTTCATCTTCTCTGTCATTTTCAGAAGAACCCTAATCGAAAGCTTCCAATTTTGCTCTTGGATGTTATGGCACCATCGATTGATCCTAAAAAGGGGTTGATTAACAAACGAGGTACAAGATAAGAAGTTTTCTTCCACTAATGTTCTTTGCTTACTGACTTCGTATTCATGAGACCAAGGAAAGTTTTTGTTCAATATAATGTAAGCAACACGAGTTTCTGTTTATCTATGTGAAATTATCATACATATTGTGGTATAAGTTAATTACCCTGACTATGATTCAACTTGTTTAAGGTTGACCTAGCTAAGATATTCTTTAAGGATGGAAAGTCTTTTAATTTGAACAGTTGGTATTGATAATGTACTAGTCTTTTTAATCTTTACCTTTTCTTTACAATGATTAAGTTTCATAATCAAATGCACAAATGCCTATAGTTTACTGTACATGACTTTCAAAGTTACAATTTGTTAGTATTGTAAAGTCTTATGACTTATACTTTAAATTGCAAATTTCATGTTCTGAGTTAGTTTCATCCTTTAATACCCCTTGATTACGACGGGTATTTTGTTTGAATTATTGTAGTTAGTAGTGGTGAAAAATGATTGAGTGTTGTGTTCTTACTTGTTTGATGTATGTTGGTTGGTTGTTGTGTTCTTACTTGTTGTGTTCATCCTTCACTAACTACTTAGTATCTTTGATGTATGTTGGTTGTATCATAAATAGCAAGAAAGTACCTGCTTAGTGTGCCTTTTTTTTGAGTACCGATATCTTATCTTGTGCTGTGAATGTAGAACACTACTGGAATTTTAATTAACAATCTTATACATGGTTGGTCATTGGTACTTTTTAGTTAATAACTCTAATATTTTATTATCTAACACTTTGAAGAAAGAAGATGCTTCTCCTCTTCTTGCTTCTCATAAACTATTCGAGATGGCATGTTCCAACGAGTCCAACATTGTTATGTATCATGTGTAGATGTAGTGTCTATGGTTTATTCGTTGTTTGCCTATTTTTATTTAGGAATAAGTGTTTTAGATTTCTGATTTTATCTACTGTGTTGTTTATAGCATCATGGGTCAAGTTTTCTGTGTTTAATGATTTTTACAAATTCACGCATTCAAGCCTTTCCCTGGAAATGCTGGTAAAGTTGATCAGAGTCTATAGCCATGTGATTCATTCCAAATTGTTAGCGTCTTCATCTGTTGGCTTAGATCTTCAACAAGAACAAATTGTGCCAAGTCAGGATGTTGGTTTAAGTGTGCAAATAAGAACATCTGTTGAAGATCTGAGAAGAGGTATGGTTTGATTCTGATTTTTTTCTTTCTTGTGTTTCTTGTTGGTTCTGTGATTTTTTTTCTTTCTTATAATGTTCTATACTACAAATTTGAATGTAATCATTTCATAAAAGGTTATTGATTGTTCATAGGATGACAAAGCCAAGTCAGGATGTTGGTTTGAGTGTGCAAATAACTAAGAAATGCAAATTCAGTAAAGAGATATACAATAAAACGGTAAGAAGAGGATTATACTGCAATATATATTTATTTTTTTAATTTTCTATTATTACCAAGTTTTTTCATGACTTTATGTTATTTTCTTCAGTAATCTGATTTTGAATGTTCATGGTGTTCAATGATAGTGATAAAGACAATAATCGAGTTTCGACATGGAAAACTCCGGTGTTCGTAAAAGGACCATTAGGGATTGTAATAGGAACGGAATTAACATTTTTTCTAATGTTCATTGCTCTATTAGTTTGGTCATTCGCAAGTAACTTGCACATGAATTTCAAAACGATCAACAAAAAAGTATCTACAAAATTTGGATTGACAGTGTAAGAAGAATTTTATAACGATTTTTTTCGATCTTTATTTCTTAGTAGTCTTCTTGATGTTGATTATGATATAACTCAGATATATTTTATTTTTCATTTTTGCATATGGCAACTCAAACTAGAGAGTGTAGGTATAAGTTTTGGATTAGTAGGGAATGTAGCTTTATCATTTTTGTTCTTTCCGGTAACACGAGGATTCCATAATCCAGTGAAGATGAAGTTTGAGACCAGATCTGTTTCAGTCTGAGGCCTGGGATGCTGCTGTGGTTCCGAGTTTAGATTTCTTTGATGGTTTGATTGTTCTTGGCGGATTGGGAATTTTACATATTCTTGTTTTGCTTTTCGAAGCTTGGTCTGTGGATTTCAGATGCATTGCTGAGTTTAACAAGGTAATATAGTTAATTGAGATTAATGTTTTTTGTTGTTGTTGTTCTTATGTAATTGTGATGACCTAGTTTATTTTTAAGTGATATAGATTTTATATTACACTTGTTCGATTTTGTAGTTGAAGGATATTCATCAAGCAGATTCTTGTAAAATTATTCCTGCTAAGTTCTCTTGTTCTAAAGAAATTGTGCCACTGAACTTCCGTAAACCAGTATGTTTTTAATTATCACATTACCTTGAAATTTTGATTCATACTTTAAATTGATGTTTGTTTGAACTTAAGGTACTTCAGAGTGAAGAAAGACCACTAAGTAAGAAGGGACAACATCCTTTGGAAATATTTGTTACTGGTCATTTTGACCTTACAGTGTTTTTTAATGTTTCTGTCAAATCAATTGAGTTGCAGGTTTTCTTTTATGCGAATGTCACTTTGGTTTTTTATTTTGTTAGGTGTTATTAAATCTAACAAGTTCTAAAATCTTACTGGTGAACATATTCTAGGTGCTGGGAAGACAACTTTGTAAAGATTCAGGCTCTCAACCAGCATTACCCGGATGGAGAAAAAAATATGATTAGATAGTATTTCTTTTTTCATTTCTTATAAATTGTATAATTTTCTTAAAAAAAGATATAAACTAAATTCTGTGATACAATAAAATATAATATAATTTTTAATTTTTAATTTGGTTCATAATTGTTCCGTATTAATTTTACTTTGAGATTATCTAATCAGAATAACGAGCAACTAACTTGAGTAAAAACTTTGATAGCTTAAAAGTTTAAGCAATCAATTTCAGGACAATCAAAACCAGAAATCACTTTTATTTGATAGTTTAAAACTTAAGCAATTAACTTAAAGCCAATCAAAATCAGAAATTATTTTTAGCGAGCAAAAATTTAAAAGCTTAAAACTTTAAGCAATCAACTTGAGTAAAAATTTTGCTACCTCAAAAGCTTGAGCAACCAACTTCAGACCAATCAAAATCAGAAATCGCTTTTAGCGAGCAAAATAATTTGATCGCTTAATACCTTAACCAAGCAATTTTAGAACGAGTTGCTCCATGTATCTATCAACTAAGTATTTTACTTGCTTTAGAATGATTGATATATCTGAAGCGATTGGTAGTTTACTTGCTATATTGATTGGTCTAGATGTTAAGCGATCACAATTTTACTTGCTCCATGTTAGTTGGTCTAAATGTTAAGCAATGAAAAAACTACTCGCTTTAGGTTAGTTGGTTTATTACTAGAGCGATTGCATGGTCACTCAAGGCTTTGAGATACATGGCTTTGGGCAACCAACGGATCGAGTGCCACTTTAGTCGCTATAACGGTTATAGCGACTTAAAAGGGGCTTTAAGCGACTTAAAATGACATGTCGCTTAAACCCATTTTTTTTGTAGTGTGTCATCACCATTAGTTGTGTGTTTTTCTTTTGACAGACCTCAATTAGTAAACTAAAACAAAAGTGTCACAAATAATGGGATATTCACTAGGGTATTGGTCTGGAGGCCAACAACAACGTGTATAGCAATACACCCATGAGAGAAAGTGTCTAGAATGTTCGACGTTTACTAAGTAGAGGAGTGATGGGTGTGTAACCATCTATTCATCCTCAAAAAAGTGGGGGACGGTTTTCTACATATTTTCCATCACCTCTACCACTATTCAGGGTGAACGGTGACCACTATGCTATTATAAATAGATTTCTCAATCTATTAAAAACAGAACTCTCGGAGCATACGAATTACCATTTCTTTTATAGCAATCACATACCTATCACATCTCACAGAGCCTGGTCCTCTAACCTCAACATTCATCTGCTTCCCTCTCTAAGACAAACTTTCTCCTTCCTTTGTGACCGAAACAAGATTGGAACAACCATTTCTTGATTTAGGCCAATTTTGTATGATTTTCATATCTCGAATCTAAAAAAGTACTACCGCAATACAAATGTTTAGGGATTAGATGAATTCTCATCAACTTAACCATTTTTACCTTTTTTCCCTTAAATTCGTTTTTTTCCTACAAACATTTTGTCGACCACAGTGGGAGATCAATCTCTCGGTTGAAAAAATTAATTTATCAGTTTCTCAATTTTTGCAATTTCAAAATGGTTGAATTTAGGTTGGTTTCAGTAACTTGGAATGCTACTCCTTGAAATACTCCCCCGGTTACCAACACCAGCGTTACCAACACTCCTCTTCTGGTAAAACTGCTGAGAAATCAGGAACACTCAGGCTCTGACTATCATAACTGATTGATGCAAAGGAAAGAGGCTTTTTCACATACCCTGTCGATATGCTACAACTACATCTTCTTTGCTGAAGAGAGCCATACCTGATAGGAGTAAAGAATCTTGTGAGACTCGTACTAACATACGACTAACCAACAAGTTGTACAATATTCAACCATTTATAGGTGTTGTCACTGAAGGAAACAAAAAGAAATCCCTACCTCCAGAAGTACAACAACCCAAACGCACGACAATAACACCAATTCCAACTCCAGCATCTCATAAAGGCCAACCACTTCGAAGGGCCCATCAAATGCAAGCGGCACCAGCGACGGCTCCAACACCGCTCAACCTCAACAAAAACCAAGGAAAAATCCGGTCTCTCCTGACTTCCCCAACTTTTAGAAGTGTGGATACAGGATAACACCATCAAGTTACCTCTTATTCGACGTCCACCAACCAAACAAGATATAGTTGACCCCAAATAATGTTTCTTCCAAAGATTTCAGTCTCTACACAAGTGAATGCAATGGCTTGAAATGAATATCCAAATAAAAGATTGGTTCAGGAGAGTTGTACTTGGGAATGAAGGAGTACACATATCCCTATCAGGAGTTCCACCGTATCTGGAGAACCTATCAATCAAATAGTTCAATCCATGATGGAACACATATTTGAATTTCTTTACTAGTCGTAGGCGCAATGCAAAGAAATTTTACGCTCTCAACCATGGTGTCTGACAGACGATTATCTTTTTGAAAATAAAATATATTTTGAACCTGCTCAGATAGGTGAGAGAAAAAAGTGTAACCGAGGACTGTTCACCACTACTTGTATCAAGTATAAAAAATTCGGTGAGATACTAATTAATGCAGTCTCCTGTCAAAATAATCTCTGTCAATACACTCAAAGTCGTAGGAATTACTCGTCGTGAGGTTGTCCATGATCCATAACCAATCAAGGATCCTGAAGAAAAATCCATAAATCCATATGGTTACATAATTATTGAAGTAAAATGGATTTTGCTTATGCTGCTACCAGATTTTACATAATCAGAAAAGATCCAGAACTTTCAAAAAAGAGTAAAGTCGTATAGATACTCATGGGAACAAGCATGGCATCATCATATTGACCACCTATGAGGCGTAGAGTCGGTCACACTCCGTATAAAAATGCTTGACATCCTCGACGCTAACATTGACTTCGACTCTAACCTCCATCCAAATTCTTGCTCCAGCTACAACGCGCCAGCAACAACCAACAATACATGGAGACTATAATATCTCCTATGTTCTATAGGAGAGGATTAATTTCTAGAGGCATGATAGATCCATCAAATAATCTTATATCTATTCTGGTGGGGAATATCTTATCCCAGCGTTTATGGAGGCAAGAAACGCAAAAATTCGTTCAAAAATTGCCCTTCACGTCCAAGGCCCAATCAGGCCCAACAGAAACCAAATCCAAGTTGGTTTCACAGTTTTTCCCATAACTTCTTCATGCAACTTAAGAATGACCTCACTTTTTGTGTGTTGGATTCGTATTTTCGTTCTTTACAAGATAATAAGAAGAAATACTGGATTTGAATGGGTTCCACTAGGTCTTTTGTCCTTCTTCCTTCGTAATATTTCACTTTCTTACTCATTCTAACACTTTGTAGCTTCTTTTTGGATGATTCACTTAATAAAAGACATAAACTAGAACACAAGAATAATACAAGGTAATATGTAAGAATTGTAGAAAATATAAACATGGATCCGATATTAAGAATATATAATATATGCACTTGTCAGTACCTTTATGGTACAATTGATGTTGGCTTGGAGTTTGTGAAGGAAGATGGACACAATTATCTGTGTGTTGGTTATGTGGACTCTAACTATGCGGTGATCTGGAAAAGAGGCATTCAACTACAAGATATGTGTTTACATTGGAGGAAGAACCAGTAAGTAAGAGATCGATTTTGCAGTCTGATGTGGCTCTCTTAACTCCTGAAGCATAAAGAGGCATTTAAAGAGGCTAGCTATATGGTTACAAGGTTTGATAAATTACTTGGGGGTGGTACATGATCAACTTTATGTGCATTGTGATAGTTTGAGTGCCATCAATTTGACTAAGAATAAAGTGCATCATGCTACAACCAAATATATAGAAGTTTGATTTCACTTTTCCAGAGAAATTATGGAAGAAGAAGACATCCATTCTCCTTTTGAAAATCGAAACCAAAAAAAATCCAACTGATATGTTGAGAAAACTAGTATTTGGGGTTATGTTTCATCATTGCTCGAAATTGATCAACGTTTTTCCTGTTTGGTGAGATGCCCTTTTTTGGGTAGAGGCTCTTAGGAACCTAGTGGAGGCATTCTATCAAGGCCATTAAGTGAACTACGGTCGGTTTGATTCCTTGCAGAGGATACATAGGCATCCTTTGGTGCAACCGGGGTTGGAAGATGGAGGTGGTTTTGTCATTGATTGTCTCATGCATAAATTCATATTCCAAGGTGGAGAATATTGTTGGATATATAGGTCAGTGGGCTTGAGTTTTAGATAACTCAAACTAAACATAATTAGTCGGTGGAGGAAAGTTGGGATAATCCAATTTTTTTGGTTGGTCATTAATTATGACTAGGATTATGAGTTTTTTATTACTCTTAATTATTTATTTGATCTTAAAATCTAGGAATTTAATAGCTAAGTTAAGGGAATCCATTTTTGTAGGATAAATAATGTTCCCTACCCATGTGTGTATAAATAACCAAGTTGCGAACCTAATCAAACCAAAAATTCTTTTTCTCCTCCTCCTCCTGGGTTTTATATGTTTTTTCCTTTATGACAAAATATAAAATCTCTTATATCTTCCCTAGGATTCAACCTCGTTAAATTCTTCTTCTTGGTTGTGTTATTTGCATTTATTAGAATATTATTGAGTAGCTATGCAAATCGCATCTGCGGGTTTTAGCGCAACAAATTCTTCGTTAAAGTTAGCAGAGATTTCTTCTCTATTTCTTTGTCTTTCTTGGCTTAGAGTATCTCTCTTGTTTATTTTCCTTTGTTTGGGTTTTCAAAATTATTTTCTTTTGTTTCTCTAAAATATTTGGGACTTATTTAGGGTGTCAAATGGGGTTCTTTTTCTTTAAGTTCTGAAAACAATTTCTTTTGTGGTTTTGTGGTTCTTCATCTAAATTGAGCGATGTTTCTTCTACTGTTATTGTTCTTTTTTATTATAAGTTATTTTTTTATTTCCTGTAACTAGTGTTTCTTTCTCAAATTTCTTGAGTCTTCCTAAATTTATTCGCTCCCATTTTGTTCTGGATCGATTTCACTATTAAATTTACCTGTATCTGTCGTGTTTTATTTGGTCTTTGGTTTAAGTAGTTATTATTAAGAAAAGAGGAGGTTTTCTTCTATTTGGGGTTTGAATATGTCGGATCGGGTGTTTGTAAGGTGCAGATACCCCATTTGTTTTTGTTTTGAGTGTATTTAGTCTTTTGGGGTTTTAACCACTTTGTCTACACTTGGGCAAGCCCATTTTTATCTATTTGTCTTCTGTTTCTGCGTTCAATTTAATTTCTTCTATTTTCCTTCTTTTCCCAGCTCTTATCATGATAAATCTGTTAACCAATCGGTAATATTTTAATATATCGGAAAAAATCATTTGTGTTGCGGGTAAAACAACTAATTTCTACCTCTTTCTTTGAGCCCTAAGTACCCCAGATCCATCGTTTTCACATTATGTCTCCACATTTTCTTTCGCTAGTTTATTATGTAGCTTCTGTTTTAGTTAATTATAATCCATCTAGTTTACTTTTTATATTCTGCCCAAGTTTATTTTTCTCAATTACTTAGGAAAATGAAGGCTTGTTTGAAACGGATTGATGTTGAATTTAATGTTGGAAATTATTATCTTGTTTTGGTTTTATGAACCGCTCTGCGTTTTTTTGTATCCATTATGAGATACAACTTTTACGCAACAAATCTTTGACTGAGAAAAAGACTAAAATGTCTTTCTCAGTCATTAAAAAGACACTTTCATCCTGTATAAACTATCGCTACACTTATATCAACCTTGATAGAAGGATTCATGACCATATCTTGATAGTTCTATCTTGAGCAGAGGTGATCATCTTTTACAACTTGTTTGTGGAGGTATACAAACATCTCAATAGGTATCGAAGGAGAATGAAAAAGTTTTATGTATTCGAAGAACTATAAATGTTGCTTAGAATTTTTGTTTTTAGATGGTATTTCCCTTATTTCCTCATACGAAGGTTACGTTTATGTAGTTCGCGTAATAGTTTATATATATATATATATATATATATATATTTAAACAATTGAATTAATATATGTATAAGAGAGTTAACCTTTAAAAATAAAAATATATTAAAATATATTATAATTCAAAATATTAACTCTAAAATTGTACCTCTATAACTAGCAAATCCTTTTGATCATTTAACTGTTATACATATACAAAGATTAATAGATTAGGTCATTAATTTCTGCTTCTTTTCTCTCCTTAAAAAAATCCTAGAATTTTCTCATTCTTCTTGCTCATATCTAGTCTGAGAAGGGATTTTAGTTTTTTATGAATAAAAGTAGTTTTATTTATATTTTCAGGCTTTGTTTTTGTTGTTTTTGGTGTCTATGGACCCATTTCTTCGTTATTAGGGCGATCTTTTTTCGTCTTTAGGACGATTTTCTTTTTGCTCTAATAACGATTCTTTCAAATCTCCATGGTGTTTCTTGGCTTGCTAGTCTCGATTTATCAAGAACATCAACGATTCTTCTCGGCATCGCTTTAGATTCATCTTCAACAAGAGGGATTTAGGGCATCCAGATTCATTTGGATCTACAAGATTTTATGCAAAACACTCCATTTTATTTGGAGCATCTCTTATTGAAGAAGAAAATCATCTTAAATGGTCGGAGTTGATTCCAAAAATTGACGTGTTTTAAAAATAGTGGTAAAAAATTCGATACTCAGACTTGTGAAGATTTGATTTTGAAACCTAATTCTTAATACTAAAAGTAAAGAAGATTAAATTAAAATTAATTTAATATTATGGAAAGAACTGAGACTAAGGATTCCATCATTAGCCAATTTTTCAAGTGATTTAGTATTAATAATTATCTTGCAACTCATACATTCAATTGATTCTAAATATTTCCAAAGTAAGATTTTCAAAATAATAGTTGTAAATCAAAAGTATGAGACATCAATAGCTCTAAATTAAACATGACCCATCAAAAGAAAACACAACTGATTAATAAAAATCATTATTTCAAATTTAATTCAAAGTAAATAATCATAAAAGAATTGCACAAATTAATTAGATTAAAATATACCACTTTATTGTTGGAAAAATGGCTTCCTCCGTCGCCTCAGCAAGGGGTCTAGCTCCTCATGTTGTAAACACTCTCAAGATGTGTATTCATGGCTCAAAAATTGTTTACAAAGATGAAAAAAGTGAAAATTGTGTAAACAGAGAGTTTGTAACGGTGTAATGGTGTTGAAGTCAACTGTTTCCACTGTTACAGAAGAGAAAATGATTCCGCTGAAGATAAACATTGATGTTGTGAAGATATCCGTTGCAGATGGGTTGAAGAAACTGTTGCAGCTGAAGATAAACGTAGCAAAGGTGAAGATATTTGTTGCTGTTCAGTTGTAGAAATCGTCGCCTATTCCATATTCTTCACTACAACAACAACACTTTTTTTTCCTGTTTTTTTTCAATTCAAGCTCTCCCCTTTTTTATTCGATATCTTTGTTATTTATAGGTTTAGTAAAACCCTAACAACTCCTCCTAACTTGATAAGGACCCAAAACACAATCCAAAACCAACTCCAATCGTGTAAATCCCAAATCAGGGAGTAAACCCTTTTCTGACCATAAATCAAATTTTCAACCTGTTTTCTCAGCACAAAACTTCATACCTGACGTATATTTATATGTTTTGCTTGTTTCTCCAATTTGGTAACTCAAAAAAACCTTCAAATCCCTTAGAAATCCATTACCCAAGTAACTCAAGATCTTTCACACATAAAGAAAGATTTTCCCGCCTTTTTCGAATTTTGGATATTAAAAGTGGTTGCCCTTATCCAGAAGTGGGGTGCATTTATCATTTTCCTTGGGTTCCTTTAGTAATTTTCTCAGGTGCTTTCATCACTTTTTGAGCTGATTTTTCCATAAATGTTTATCTTCCAAAAATACCTACAAACACATAAAATGACACAATAAATACAAAATCGAGCACTAACAAAACAGAAAATTAGGAAAAAATTAGACAAAAAAATTTGTCTATCAAATACCCCCAAACTTATTATTTGCTAATCCTCGAGCAAGTCTAATCTAAAAATAAAATAACAATCCTAACTCACTTTCGCAGGAATCGCAACTACATGTAGCATATGTAATAAGCCTTTAAACCTATAGGTGTCCCTATCGGACGAGTTATAGTCTCATAAAAGGTATACCCACAAAACCTTTACTCCAAACCCTAGCTACCTGTGAACGATTGAGGGTAAACGCTAAACAAGCTATTTAGTTGGCATACTAAATTCTTCAGCTATGGGAATTATTACCCTTTATGAGTCCAATTGTTGTACATGAGTTTGCACTCAGCATACTAAAATTCATATATAAGAAAACAAAGTTCCACTTAGATAGTCGTTCAACCACGATACTCATAATGTATCAAAGTTCAAGCACATGAAAAGATTTAGAAGATGGATATGAAGATGATAAAGTTTGCGGATGTTGACTAAGGTGAACGGTGTTTCCCATATCTGTCTGAAGGTCAGTGCCAAGATGAATCCTAATGGAATGAGATACGCTCCCACTGGTCTTACTCCTTATAATAATATCGACTCAACTGGTATATACAAGGGTCCGAGCGATCTATTTATTAAAAATTAAATAATTATTTATTATTTTCTTAAATGTACTGACAACATGATTGGATCAAATGAATCCAAATGCATGTTCCTTATCAGCATCTTACATGATAGTTCTCATGGATCTTGCGTTCTACGCTTGCTTAGGCGACAAAGAGAGGGAGAACACACATATATTGCAATCAAAGTGTCAATACTCGATTTTTTTTTGAATCATAGTCTAAATAATCTCAAACACTCTACTCTATCCTGGCGGTGATAACAATTCGATATTGGTGCCCCACCAAATCACTTAGAGAAACACAAAATATTACAAAAATAAAAACAGAAGGTGATATGGTCGAGATAGACTCCGAGATATGGTGACGACTATTATGTTATTTCTAACACCTGAACGCTGTCCTTTTATGAATAGATCATTTAACTAGGCACACCAAATCCTATCGAAAAAGAGCTAAATTTCCATCTACCTAGAATGGTTAGTGTCATCCTGAATTGTTCACAAGTTTTTAAAAAGTTTCTCCCTTACCCCCAAACTTAAGTCAAACAATGTCTTCAATGTTTAAAAATAAAGAACAGTACCAATAGATATGTAAAAAGAGGTAAGTCAGAAAGATAGTACCTGGGTGAAGCGTAACAATCCTTCTACGGAGAATAAAATAGAAAATAAAAACTTAAAAACGAATAATAAAAACCTACAAAATCTACTAATGTACAAAAAACATCCTTGATGGTCAATCAAAGTAAACAGGGTCCTCCAGAGGGACCTCCTCAATATCACCTGTAGAAAAAGGCTCTAAAAACGGTTTTAATCTCTAACCGTTAACCTTGAAAGGATTTCTACCATCTTGAGTCTCAATCTCAATAGCACCATGAGGAAAAACAGTGCGAACAACAAAAGGACCGGTCAAACGAGAGCGTAACTTCCCGGGGAATAGATGCAAACGAGTATCATACAGAAGAACTTTTTGACCTGGAGAAAATAACTTTCTTAAAATATTTCTATCATGCACAAGTTTCATTTTGTTCTTATACTCCCTAGCACTATCATACGCATCTTTCCGAATCTCTTCCAAATTATTGAGCTGGAGCTTCCTGTGAGATCCTTCCTTGTCAAGTGAAAAATTTAACTGCTTTATAATCCAGTATGATTTATGTTCCAACTCGATGGGAAGGTGACATGCCTTGCCAAAAATTAAACGATAAGGTGACATTCCAATGGGGGTCTTAAACGCAGTACGGTAATCCCATAAGGCATCAGTAAGCCTCAATGACCAGTCTTTCCTATTAGGATTAACTGTTTTCTATAGAATACACTTTATTTCCCTGTTGGAAACCTCTACTTGACCACTAGTATGTGGGTGATATGGGGTAGCTACTTTGTAGGTAATACAATATTTCTTCATCAAAAGCTTAAACGGCCGATTACAAAAGTGTGACCCTCCATCACTAATTATAGCTCGCGGTGTACCAAAACATGCAAATATGTTATCATTCAAAAACTGGACCACAACCTTGTGGTCGTTTGTTTTACACGAAACGGCCTTTACCCACTTAAATACATAGTCTACATCGACAAGAATGTAAAAATAACCAAAGGAATTAGGAAAATGACCCATAAAATCAATGCCCCATATATCAAAGACCTTAATAACTAAAATAGGGTTATAAGGCATCATATTTCTATGGAAAATGGTTCATAACTTCTGATAATGCTCACAAGCAACACAGTAACTTTGGGTGTCTTTAAACAACAAAGGCCAGTAGAATCCACGCTGCAATATCTTAGCAGCAGTCTTCTTAGTACTAAAATGACCCCCACAAGCATGATCATGACAAAAGGAAATAATACTGGTCTTGTTACTCTCAAGTATACATCTCCTAATAATCTGATCTGGACAATACTTAAACATATTAGGATCGTCCCAAAAGAAATGTTTTACCTCGGTTAAAAACCTAAAACGATCTTGTTTAACCCAGTGTTGAGGCATTCGACCAGTAACAAGATAATTCACTATATTCGCAAACCAAGGTAATTGGGAAATAAAGAATAGTTGTTCATCAGGAAAACTGTCTCTCACAGGAAAGAATCATCAGGAGAATCCACAACAAGTCTAGACAAGTGGTCTGCTACTATATTTTAGAGAAAATTCTTGTAACAAAAGGATCCATCTAATCAATTTATGCTTAGTATCCTTCTTAGACGGAAGGTATTTCAACCTAAGAGATAGAAACTAAACTTTTCTAAGGAAAAAACAATGGCTAACAGTTCTTTCTTTATGGTGGTGTAGTTCAGTTGGGTATCATTTAGAGTTTCACTGGCATAGTAAATCACATGAAGTAATTTTTTTTCTCGCTGACCTAATACAACACCAATACCATAATCTGAAGCATCACACATTATCTCAAAGGGTAGGTTCCAGTTAGGTTCCTTAACTATGGGGGCGGTAGTGAGTAAGGTCTTAAGCTTCTCAAAAGCCTCTAAACAAGCATCATCAAAGACAAACTTAACATCTTTTGCAAGCAGATTGCAAAGAGGTCTAGAAATCAAGATAAAATCCCTAATGAATCGACGATAAAAACCTTCATGCCATAAAAATGACCTAACATCTTGTACAGTTTTTGGAACCTGTAAAGTCTTAATAAGGTCAACTTTGGATTTGTCTACCTCTATACCCTTAGAAGATACGATATTCCCTAAAACAATTCCTGATCGAACCATAAAATGGAGTTTTTCCCAATTAAGCACTAAATTATTTTCCATACACCTAGTTACTAATGTCAAATAATGCAAGCACTCATCAAAAAATGACCCAAATACTAAAAAATCATCCATAAAGACTTCTAAAAACTGTTCTACCATGTCAGAAAATATGTTCATCATACAACGCTGAAAAGTAGTGGGTGCATTACACAACCCGAAAGGCATGCGTCTATACGCAAAGATACCAAAGGGACAATAAAAATCTGATTATAATTAGAAAAACCATCTATTAAGCAATAATGGCTATGTCCAGCTAATCTCTCAAGCATTTGGTCGATGAAAGGAAGGGGAAAGTGGTCTTTCCTTGTGACCTTGTTCAATTTCTATAGTCAATACAAACACGCCACCCTGTGGTCACTCGGGATGGGATTAATTTATTGTTATCATTCTGGACTACAGTGATACCTGATTTCTTGGGAACAACCTGAACGGGGCTGACTCACTTACTTTCTGAAATAGGGTAGATAATACCCATATCTAATAACTTAAGCACCTCAGTTCGAACTACTTCTTTCATGTTAGGGTTAAGTCGATGTTGCATATCCCTAGACAGTTTGGTATCATCCTCTAAATGAATCTAATGCATACAAACAATAGGACTTATACACTTAATATCTGCTATGTTCTATCTAACGATTCCTTATTGTCTTGAAGCACGGTTACTAGCCTACTTTCCTGGTTACTATCCAAGTCGGATGCTACAATCACATGCGAAGTCTTATATGGGCCTAAATACACATACTTCAGGGTATCTGGTAGTTGTTTAAGGTCCAACTTAGGAGGCTCTTCTATATAAGGAATTAGGGTAGACTTAGAAACTGGTAATGTTTCGAACCAATGTGGTCAATCTCGGCCGTTACGGCCGAGATAACGGCGCTTTTCGCGGTGTCGCCTCAAGACCTTGACGATTTCCAAGATTTCATCGAACGATATTTGAACGAGAATATCGGCTGATTCGCCCATATCTCGGCCGAGACGAGATACCGAATCTAGGGTAAAATAGGTAATTTTCATTTTAATCTAACGTTTTTAGATTAGAAGACGAATCCAACGGTCCAAAAACCTTTTTCAGAACTTAATAAAACCCTAACTTCTCCGATCCTTTTTCAGAAATTATTTTCTTTGTATTTTTTTTTACGAGGATTGAGCTTAATCTTCTGTAATGGCGGTTTTCGAGTACTTTGATAATATGTATGACATACAATTAAAACCTAAATTACTTCGTCCATTGATAAAGGATTATTTACCAGATGAAAAACACCCAATTCCAAGTCCATCACAATTATCATATGTTGTTTCTACTATCAAGACTCATGGTCTTCTTTCTGAATGTCTTAGTAGTAATAATAATGAATCAATTGAACAGAAGAAACATATGGATAAGTGGAAAGCTACTGTTGATTCTTGGGTTGAAATATTATTTCTCCTCACTTCCAGCAAAAGGGTAACCCTAATATATTTTTTCTTTTATATTATTTGTTGAATTTTTGTCCAGCCAAAGGTTTCTATTTTTGTTAATTTTGATTTACTTGTTTGATTTGTGGTGTAGCCGATAAAATTTGGGCAGGAATTTGTTTAATTGGGGTTAGTTTTCAAGAATGTAGTGTGGATCGATTTTTAGCGTCTTACTCTCTGTGGTTCCAAAAACTTCATTCTCACATTCAGGTCTTAATTCACATTCTATTACTTGGATATTTGCAAATACGATGTTAGATTGTTTGAGGAATTATTGTTTTATATATATATATATATATATGTTTTGATAGGTTGATTTTTTATCATATTTTCGAGCAGTTGTCTTCGGGTTCACATTTTATGAAGGTTGCTACATGTGCTTCATTATCTGATATGCTCACAAGGTATATCTGTATCCACTTTATCGTACTTTTACACTCAATTTCAAGACTTGGCTTGAATGTGAACAAGTATTAATTGAACTTAGTCCTGTACTTGAGGCTTATTCAACCTGTTTACTGTTGCATGATGAGCAGTTAACATATGTAAGTGATCTCACTTCTTGAAACAGGTTGGCTGGATTTTTCAACTTTGAAGAAAGATGCTACAAACATCGCTGGGAAACTTACACAACCAATTCTGAGTTATTAATTGAAGAGTCCTCGGAGGCTGTGTTGGTTAGTTGCATTTGTTATCCTGTGTTGGTCGCCAAGTATATATTCTGTCATCTACACATGCAACAAGCAAAACTACTTAACATGAGACTGTTGTTAGTCAAACTTTTGGTTGCTATGAACCAATTACTTGAATCAATAAGTCATTTGGTTGCATGTGTAGTTGAATATTAGGGTTACCTGCATGGTTTATGTTCTTAATTAAGAGCTTAATCCGAAAAAAGAGCTACTAAAGATTATATAACCATGACATAGAGATGTGAACCATCTTAATCTGAATTTAGTAAAACGCTGGTTGACTGTGTTGTTTTTCAGAGAATTGCCTATTTCCTTTCTTAAAATTTCTATTTATGTATTATATTTGCAATAGCTCTAACATTTATATGTATATAAAATTTGGATATAAGATTTAGAAGTTATTCCGAGATTTCGCCGATAATCTCCCCGAGATATCGTTATCAAGGTGTCAAGGTCCCGGCCGCGACGAGACCGAGATCCGAGATTAACTACATTGGTTCGAACTTAGATTTCTATCCATTACTAGTGTCTATCAAAGAGGCTGAATCTAACAAAGCATTCACCTCATTAATCATACTATCATCATAAAAATCAAACCCAAAGTGGGCTAGGTATTTCTCTAATGGATCTTCTAACAAAGTGTTTGGTAATGACTACTGAACTAGTGTTTCTATCATGTTCACCTCTTCAATGCATGTGTCATCTAGCTCAGGTAGTTGCTTACTAATATTGAAAATATTCATCTCACTAGTCATATTACCAAAAGATAAGTTCATAATACCGTTTCAACAGTTTATGATCACATTAGATGTAGCTAAAAACAGGTGACCTAATATCACAGGTATCTGATTCTCTGGGTCAGGGAAAGGTTGGGTACCAAGGATAAATAAACTTATCTACCTCAATAAGAACATCCTCTATGACACCACAAGAAATTTCACAGACTTATCAGCTAATTGCAGTGTTATCTGAGTAGGTTTCAAATCACCAAGTCCTAGATGGAGGTACACATGGTACGGAAGTAAGTTCACACTGGCTCCTAAGTCAAGTAACTCTTTCTCAACACGGTAGTTACCTATTGTGCAAGAAATGGTTGGTTACCCTGGGTCTTTGTACTTAGGAGTTGTATAGTTCTGGATAATTTAACTCGCATGACTAGCTAAAAAGGCTTTCTTTTGTACACTAAGCTTTCACTTTCGCTTACACATATCCTTAAGGAACTTGGCATAAGTAGGAATCTGCCTAATTACATCTAATAAAGGAAGGTTGGTAGTGACTTGCTTAAAAACCTCTAATATGTCGTTAAAATTGGATTCCTTCTTTGTTGGTGTTAACAGTTGTGGGAGCGGGGCTCTCGGCACAGAATCTTGCTTATAAGGAATTGCATCGGGATCTTTAGCGACTTCATCATTCTCTTCATCTATTGGCTCAGAAGGGTGAACTACAATATGTTCACTATCAGGCATGGTTACCTTGTTGTCTATCACTTTACCATTCCTAAGGGTTCTAATTGCATTCACATGATTTGATGATTTTTCACCAGAAGATACTTCGAACTCCTTTAGGATTGGGTTGTGGTTGACTGGGGAACTTGTTTTTTTCTCTTTCTCTCAAAGACTCAGTGATTTGACCAACCTTGGTTTATAAATTAGAAATAGCCCGACTGTTATCCTGAACAATCTTTTGATTTTCTTGTAAACTTTGGTTGACTGACTGCTGAAAATTTGTAGTGTTCTGAGTTAATAAGGCGAGAGACTCTGTTAAACTCAAGATCGTCTTATCTATCAGATTCTGAAATTGTACTGGTCCAGAAGGATTCTTAGTATAACCAAAACCTGGGGGAACCTCAGAATTACTAGACTGACCTTGACTCTTGCCCTTAGACCAAAAAAGGTTAGGATGGTTTCTCCAACCAGGGTTATAGGTTTCTGAATAAGGGTCAAACTTCTGATGATTATCAAATCTTGTGTTATTATAAAGAGCATGGGCATGCTCTTTAACAGTCTGTCCTTCCCAAAATGTCTTGGGCTCAATTCCACGACTAGATTGACTCAGTTCTAAAGCTTCTAACCTTTTTGATATAAATGCTATTTTGGCATCTGATTCAAAAGATCCTTCTACCCTATTAACATTTCCTCTACTTAGAAGAATTTTTTTTTTGGGATCCCTACTATTTTCCCATTGGTGGGTTTTTTCGGCGATTTCATTCAAAAATATCATCGCACCATCGACAGTTTTATTTTCAAACCCACCTGTGCATAAAGACTCAACCATGGTTGTTGTCGAATAATCTAAACCCTCGTAGATGATCTGAACTAGCCTTACTTTTTCTAAACCATGATGAGGATATTGTGATAATAAGTCATTGAACCTTTCCAAATACCTATATAAAGATTCTCCCTCTTGTTGATCAAATGTGCAAATCTGCTGCCTAATAGATGATGTTTTGTGCCTAGGACAAAACTTCTGGAAAAAGGCAGATGTAAGTTGTTAATAGGTTTCAATCAACACAAAAGTCAAACTATATAGCCAAGATTTGGCTTTGTTTGTTAGTGAAAAAGGAAACAATTTAAGTTTCAATGCTTCATCATCTAGGTCCTTAATCCTGATGGTACTACATATTTCCTCAAAATCCTTTACATGGAAATAGGGGTTTTCATTTTCTTTCCCTAAGAACATTGGGAGCATTTGTATGGTCCCAGGTTTTAACTCATAGTTTGCTTCAGTTTCAGGTAACTTGATGCATGATGGACGAGAAGTCCTAGTCGGATTCAACAAAGCTTTTAAAGTTGCCGTTGCTGGCACTATCAAAGGACTAGGAGTAACTTCTTCATACAGTGTCAAGTTCTCAAAATAAAATTTTCCAAAAACAGGGCCCTCAAAAGAAGAGTCATCGAGGTCTTCGTTTCCAGAGACAAAACTACTAGGGTTGTCACTAATCAAATGACCTAGAGTGTATCTTTTCCAAGCTCGCTCAGTGATGATTTCAAGCGGTCTTGGCATACACTAAAAAAAAAAAAATCCTAATTGGAAAGGAATTCTAAATAATCACAAGCAAGGCTGACTCAACCAAATCAAACATATTGAATCTAGCAAATAAAAAGTATGATGCTCAACTTAGATTATTTCTAGACTAGCTTCATGGAAAAGGTAACCCGGTTACGAAGGAACTCCCGTCTTCCTCCTCGTCTTGATATCGGGAACGAGGAAAGAAGGTACTCTCGGCTGCCTCTTCGTTTTGAAAAGGATGCATCTTTTGGTACTTGTTATTCCTTACCTCGGGACCAAATTGGTTATTTGGTAGTAAAAATCGTGATAGGCGTACCTGATGTTATTCCTTCTTCCTGAGCAGTCCTTTTATTTGGTAGGTAACATCGCTGAATCTGCCGCGAAGGCTGTGAACTTAGAAGTGGAGAGAAAATTGAAGAAATGACCTTAAATCTTTGTGTACTAACCCCAAATTAAATTGTTTTGGATTCAGAAGTGAAAGAAATTGTTATATTCTAGCTTGATCCTCTTCCCCAGGGATCCCATAGGAGGGAACCCTAGGAGAGCCGCCGACTCCAACTACTTTCCATGTACGATCCATACTAGATATGACCAACTGCCCATCCTACCTTCTCTACGTTCTTGACAACCCATCTTTGTCTCAGTAGAGTCTTTCAGTGGCATGTTTCGGTCCTCTTCTCCATTACTTAGAAAAAGTTTCTCTTCATATGTTTAGGAGGGAGTCGAACCCTTGATAGATAGCCCAAGACCTCCCTCCTAAACGGCCTGTGAATGCCCTATTGTTAATAAGCCCCTAAACAACTCATTTATGAGAGAAGGTTCGGGGGAAGGTTCTTGCTAATGGGAACACGGGACGAGTCACCGGTTCAGGTATTCTCAATGTTAGTCTAATCTTATTACCTTTATTTATACTCTTTTATTATATTAATTATAAGAATTTTACATCCTCGGAGGCGTATGTTGAGGCCTTAGCTTCCAAAATAGATAAAACTTGACCGATATTCGAGTTTTTTTTCTTTATGTTTTCAACATTCATATTGACAATTGTGTATTGAAAAATATAAATGAATATATTTATCCACGTTCCCATGGGGATGGTCTACAGGGTTCATAACTACCCCTCTTACTACAGGACGCTTACCTAGCCAACGCTTAGATCCGGCTCTACCCAAACTTTTTTGGTTCACCCCAACATTACCCACTTGTACGAATGTTGCTGAGCAGTTTTTGGATATCAAACGGACTTCCCCAGACGAACGATGTGAAGGATTCAATCTTTAAGGAACGATGCTTCCTTGACCGTGGAGAACGTGGATTAGCATTATGTCCTTCTTACAAGGATTGGAACTTTGGATTTGCTCTGGCCCTTTGCTCACTAGCTATCGTCCTTGATGCAGATTTCAGAAAGAGGAACTCTTTCGGTGCCTTACGTTCCCCATTGTGGATTTGCATCCCCTGGGATCGATAAACTTTTTGAATATTATTAAGCAAATAGATACAACTTTGTGTTATAGTTAACTGTGCCAATCAGGCAGGAAAAAGGCACTTGATCGACCAATCCCCCTCTTGTCGTCAACCGGATTTCCCTTCCATGACGAATCTTGAAAATGAGATCGCCGTCTAAGGGAGGACTAAGTAGTAAAAGGCCTAAAGCCAGAAATGGTCTAGAAATCAATCGCGTTGTGCGAAAAAGTCTCTATATCGGGGAGACTAAAACATAAATGAAGTAAAAAAGAAGGTAGCTACTAAGAACCTAGCAGAACTTTTGACTTTTCGGTGGAATGTAATAGAAAATGAGACCGTGGATTAGGAAAATGCCTTTAAAATAGATTCGGGCACTGGCGTATGAGGATCGAACCACGGAATATCCACTTTTTCCGATATCACCAGCTAATTCTGACATAGCACATTCTACACTTACATCAGGGTATGTTCCAAGGTACATTGGAAGCTAAATCCCAACAAAAGTTCCATATATTGAACTAGGAAATCCACAAGAGAATATAGCATGAACAAGATTACCAGATGATGTCAACCCATCAAGGTCAGACTCGCTAATAAATTGACAAGAGAAAGTGAATAAAACTTGCGAAGAGTACTTCGAAGCTAGAATCGTGTGAGTTGTAGCTAAAATCGGAGGTTTGGGAGGCAAAACAGAAGTTTAAAGTATGAAACAAGCCCTTTTAGAGAGAGAGAGGACTCTGATCATCAATTCAAATATAAGGTTCCTAGGACGACTGCTAAGCTTTTCTAGTAAAAGAGGCAAATAAAAGTCTTTCGAAACAAGGATTCAAATTTCTGTGCTCGATAGTTAAAGATACTTCCAGGTACCGGCAATGTGATCATGAAAAAAAGAAGCAAGATTCACAAAAATGACTTGTCATGTTAGAAGGGATGAAATTGATTGGAGCTGGAGCATCTATTATTTCCATAGCAGGCGCAGCCATTGGTATTGGAAATGTTTATACCAACGTTTCTGTTGTGACCAACGTTTTTGTCCCTTTTCTGTTGAGTGAACACCTCCAAGTGCGTTCTGGAAAAGGGACAAGAACATTAAAAATGTTCTATCCCGAACGCACTTGGAGCATTAACGCCTGTTAGGGCAATAGTAGCTGAAATTGATTCAACAAAAATGTTGGTCTCAACAGAAACGTTTAATTCAGTCTGAAACAACCTATCCATTTTCTGTCTTGTCCTTCGCTTCAGGGCCTGTCCCTCAGTGTGGTCAGTACCTATGACTGTCGGGCAGCGAAGTTTACACTTGTTCACTCAACAGTTCACCACTAACACAGTTAGCACCATCTATAACCCTGTATTCCCGCCCAAAACTAGGGAATTCTTGTCCCTTTTCTATTGAGACCAACGCACTTGGAGCACTTGGATGAATTATGAAACAACCTGGGTCTAGACCGTTCTGGTCTAGATTTTCGTCCCTTTTTGTTCCTGGCCCTTTTCTGTTGAGACCAACGCACTTGGAGCATTACCAACTATTTTAGTTCTTTAATTCAGTCTGAAACAACATGTCCCTTTTCTTTCTTGTCCTTCTCTTCAGGGCATGTCCCTCAGTATGGTTAGTACCTAAGACTATCGGGCAGTGAAGCTTATACTTTTCCATTCAACAGTTCACCATTAACACACATAGCGCTATCTATAACCCTGTATTCCCGCCCAAAACTAGCGAATTCCTTTTATCCTAGCTTCTCCGGTACACGATCCAGAAACTTCCATAACGTTGGCATGATTCAGTTTGTGCAACGGATCCTGCCGTGATACATCTTCATAATAAAAAGAGAGTGGAAACATGAGACATTGAGTACTATTGGTGTTGAAGGTGCTTAAGACAGGTCTTGGCAATTTGGAAGATTTCGCCAAAGAAGGTGATAGCCCTATAGATTCGTTCCAAGGTTCGATCCTTCCCAGTAAAACGCGGCGTGTTCGAATGATGATCGCTTTTACGCGAGAAAGGGGGACCACCCTCTAAGCCTAAGTATTCCTCAATGACCGATAGTGCACAAGTACAGTGAGGCAAAGGTGAAAATAACCCTATTTAGGGAGTGCAGTAGAGAACTTGAAATCCGATGCGAATAATCAGTCGAAGGAGCAGGTGGATTTATTCTATGACTACGGCTTATCCATCAGCGTTATATAGTGGTACCTTGATAGGTGTATTATTTGCACTATTTGGATACTCTAATTCATTGATTTCTTGTTAGTTTTCATATCATTATGTTTTGATTTTGTTTGTTTATGAGTTTCTTAGGAGTTTTGAAGTATATTCAACCAAAGAAGATGAAAGGAGTTCATTCCGGCATAAAAAGAAGAGGTTAAAGGATGGAAACAAGATTTCCAAAAATATTTACGGTTGGGAAAGTACCCCAAAACCCAACCGTAAAAGAAGTTGATTTTGAAGGCAAATTCAAGAAAGATTTACGGTTGGGTCTAGACTCTCAAACCCAACCGTAAAATTGGTTGAAAAATCATGAAGATTTTGTCACTTCCTTCTTGTAGAGAATTGAAAGACGAATGAAACCCAAAAATAATGAGGTCAATCGGATACCGGATGAGGGAGATATGATCAAAATAGTGAAGTACAAAAAAAGTATCCATGAGGAATTACGGTTGGGTTTCTTGGCTCGAACCCAACCGTAAACCTGGGGAAGTTTGGATCGAATTTTTATGACAGAGTTACGGTTTGGTTTCTTGGCTCGAACCCGACCGTAAAACTGGGTGTTTTTGGGTGATATTTTTTTTGCCAGAGTTACAGTTGGGTTATTGGTTCGAACCCAACCGTAAAAGGGGGAGTTTTGGCACGTGTGTGGGCTTCTAAAACATGGAAAACATGGTCCCGGAAGCATTAAAAACCTAGATTTCGAGGATACTATATAAATAGACATCCAAGACATTAAGAAGACAATCTTTTACACATCGAGAACACAAGGAGAACGGCTTGGAGAGCAATTGATCATCACAATACCGAGGGTTTGATTTACTTGCTTTCTTGTTTATTTTCCATGGATTTTGAGAAATCCATGATGAACTAAACCTTTCTTATTGGTTAGGGATGTATTCCTAAGTTGGAAAACATGTTTATCAATAGAATGGCTCATTCTCATATGTTCATAATCTCTTCAATATCGCTCATGTTCTACCATTTATAACGCCTTGTATGATGGATTGCTTGTTTGTTAAGTCGCGAATTAGATGAGCATGCATGTACATCTATAGCTAAACTAGGGTTTGAGATCCGGAATTGTCAAAAGACCCTTGTTAAGAGTAGTATAACATAGTTGTTAACGACGGGATGTTGCCATGCAATTATGTGTAGAAGCGTGACCTAGGATAAATACGAGTGGCTCTTGCGTCGGGTTGCTTAGAATAACCTCAACTCAAAAAGACCATTGCTTTCATTGGGTTAAACTTGAATGGCTCTTGCGCCAAGTTATTCGGTGAAAAGGATTCAAAGAGTGGCTCTTGCGCCTATGATGATAATAGGAGTTTTACCGGAGTAAGCCTGCGATAGGATGCTTTAGGGTTATTGATATTGAGAGTGCCTGAATGTTGAGTATGATTTGGTTGATAACATGTTGGTTATAGTCACAACAAACCCCCCCCCCCCCCCTGTTTACATAAGTAATCGAAAGTAATTAACAATCACCTACCTCTCTGTGGGAACGAACTTGTTCTTATTACTATACTCTAATCTATATTAGTGAAGTAAGAACTTGAATTAATTTGGTTGGCTGACGACACGACCAACTTTTGGCGCCGCTGCCGGGGACGCATAGCGGATTGTTTTTTTTGTTTGTTTTTTTTTTTTTGGTTTTTTTTTTTTTTATTTCTGATTTTTTTTTCTATCCTAGTTTTGAGAATCTTGGTTCATGTACATGTACAGTGCACAAGATCAAGCTTATAATGGTAATCAATTTGGTTTTCAATCTCAACCCTATGATAATTTCCAACCGTACGGGGAGTATAATCAAAACCAATCCTTTGGTTATGACCAATATTCCACGTACCCTTTTAATTATTCTCATACATGCCAACCTCCTTATAGTAGGTATGTAAGTGAATAATTACAAGGAGGGAAGGATAATTATGCTTGTGATGGTTTATCTAAATCTACTCTTGATCGTAATTATGATCATTCACCTACTCAATGGGAGGAGACAAGGTTTAGAAACTCTACCACAAGTAATGGTGTAAGACTACCAAGTTTGAGAGAACTTGATAGAAGGTTTGAGAAATTGATAGATAAAGGGGCATCAGGTGCAGAAATTTCAGCAGCTAAAAGAGCTTTGAGAAAGGAATGTGAGCGATATTATTCTATGGGATACGATGATGATTTTGAACCTTTCGAAAACCCTTACACCAGTGATGACGTTATTCCAACTCCGAATCTGATATTTGATGATAATTGTGTAGTTAACTCAACTCTTGATCTTAATAATGATCATTCACCCATTCAAAGGGAAGAGTCGTGTTCAAGACAGAAAACTTGCTCAGAAACTATACAAGTTGGAAGATGACGGAGCCCCGGAAGAGCTTCTCGAAGAAATTAGTAGGACCATTTGACGACGTTCTGACAAAGTTTGGGAAACCGATGAAGATTCTTATTACGGTGAGTTTGAAAACGAAGAGGAGTATGTTGAGAATGAAACCGAATTGAGTAATAGTGTGGAACACCCAATTGAACTTTTCGAGGATAATATTGATAATGTTGATGCCGAGATTCTTATTGAGGCAGAAACTAATGAAGAACAGTTAGAAAGTTTGATAGAGGACTACAATACACAAGAGGTAAGTAATTCATTAGAAATTTTTGAAAAAGATAAGGATCCCATAACTCAAGAGACTTTAAAAGGTTTGACTGAACCTCTGCTTATTGATCCTTTTCCTTTACCTCGTTTTAACTTGAATGTATGTGCTTCGTAAGTATTGTTAGTTGACTTTGCTTCTAAATATCCATTGTTGGAAATATTTGATTCTCATACTATGCAGTTTAGCAAAGAGGAGTCTATAGAAGTTCCCGAATTCTATGTTCTTTATCCACTTCCTAGTGTAGAAAAGACTAAGTGTGGGGGAAACTTTCATCGAGTGATAACCTCACTATTATTTTCTTGTACTAATGTTTGTGTGAAGTTAATATTTGCAATGCAGATTGTTCTATGGGTGGATCCCCAAATTTTCAGATTGTTGGTCTATGGACGACCAAAAAGTCGGGCTGAAGACGTTAAACTAAGCGCTAAATGGGAGGAAACCCATTGGTTTCGTATTTCTATCTCCATCTTTTTGTTTTTATTTTCATATTATGTTAGGATTTCCCATCTTGATTTTACATTGGAGGAATCAATTTACATTGAGGACAATGTAAAGTTTAAGTGTGGGGGAGTAATTAAGCATATAGAGTTTTTAGTATTTGCTTTTGTAGGTAGAATTTTAAAACTTTTGTACATATTTGCATGAAAACCTTCAACTTTTAGAGATTTTTGAGTCACTTAGTATACTTCTAGCTACGTTTACATACGGAGTTCTAACCGAAACAACTGAACTTAGAAGTATTAGAGAACTATATTCGGAGTGCTTAGTTGTTGAGAGGCTAAAGCTGACAAAAATGGAATTAAACTGCCGGTAAAGAATACAGTATTAGAAGAGTCGATCATTCAATACCCATGAGTGAGGCACCAAACCTTCAATTGTCCGTTTATAGTGTTTCATCTATGCAAACTCTTGATAGAATGATGAGCTACCTAACCTCGCACCAATTTCAGCACTACTTTTTGATCTCTTGAGTGTTATTTCTATCAATCATGAGGGTGCCATCAGTATTGCTAACTCTATCTTGTAGTCTTGTTTGCAGTTGGCACACTACAAGAAAAACGGGTTTAAGTGACCGAAATCTTAGCAAGAGCTCGAAAAATTAGTCGCTTTAATAGTTTAAGCATCTAAAATTGAACTGCCAGAAATTTTAGCGGCTATAAACCTGTGTCCACTATTATTTAGCAACGACAAAATGTGTTTAACGCTAGATCCTTTGTTCAAGTAATTTGTAGCAACTACAAAAGTGATCATGTAGCTATTTACTTTGAGGCACTGACTCGTAGCAACAACAAAATAAATTGGTTGCTCAAACCTCTCTCAGCAACTAAGTTTGAGCCACAACCAAATATGTTTAATTGCTAGATCCGTTTTTCAAGTAATTTATAGCAGCTAAAAGTTGATCATGTAGCTATTCACTTTGAGGCACCGACTCGTAGCAACAACAAAATAAATTAGTTGCTCAAACCTCTCTCAGCAACTAAGTTTGAGCCACGACCAAATATGTTTAATTGCTAGATCCGTTTTTCAAGTAATTTATAGCATCTAAAAAAGTGATCATGTAGCTATTCACTTTGAGGCACAGACTCGTAGCAACAAAAAATGAATTGGTTGCTCAAACCTCTCTCAACAACTAAGTTTAAGCCACCACCACATGTTAAAAAATGAATTACTTGAGGGAGAAAGATAGACCGTGTGATAAAAATCCATCAACGCTTTATACCTAGTTATATCTAGTCATACGGATTGTGATCCGTGTGACTCATTGGAAAAAAATCGTATATGTCCATTTTAGTACGATTATACTTGGTTATAACACCCTTTTTTGATTATTTTTTAATTACTTTTGCTAAATATTATATATATTTTCATTAGTAAAATATTCGTATATTTTAATATTAAGGAATATGTATTTATGGAAGAAAAAAAAATTAATAACCTGAGAAAAAATCCAAAGAATAATGATTTCCTAAATCTATATTTATATCCATTGGATCATATATTTTTGGCTTTCTATTGGCCAGATAAACAATTTAAGGATCATTGTATGTGTGTTTTAGACTTAAAAAACGAAAATAATGTTTGTGTTTAAATTACTCCATTTTTGGTCAAATTGATGGATAATGAATAAAATTTGGTGAGATTGAGGAATATTCAATAAAATTGCTTACCATTAGACTTAAGTGTACAATTTAGGGTCCTTTCTAACATCTATTTGGTACTAAAAATGATTTCATTAACCTCCATAATTAGCGGGATTAAGGATCCTGTTTGAAAGACAAGACATTGAATAAGAAGAAGCAGACATAATAATTAAAGAAGTAAACATGGTTCTGAATAATGGAGGCTGAATTTCTTAATCAATATGATTAGTACATACATCTTAATGAAGTACTTTTACTTATAAATATTCCATCATCATAATGTGGTAATATACCCAACAATAACATAAAAAGAAAACATAATACAAATTGGTAGTAATTAAGAAACTACTGCTAAATTCCCTCATCTCTTACATACACCCCCTTTTGTTAATTTGTTTGTTTTCTCTCTTGTTGTTCTTACAATGTTTTTACACACACATACCATCTTACATTACATTATGGTGGTGGTGGTGGTGTTACATTAGGTCTCCCTGCTCTACTATGAGATCCTGGTTTCCTACCAGGTTTCGGTATTATCTCAGCCAGTGCCACTTCATAGTTTCTAGGATCATGTCTCACAGCATAAAAAACCTTCCTTGCTAGTTCGTATATGGCAAAACCCTGGAGAAAGACAAGGTTCTCAATTATTTTATAATAAACACATAAAAGATCACCATAGTAACTTAAATCCATTATTTTTTTGTAAGTAAGTGTTTCATGATTACACAATATATTTTACAGATTATTCAAGTCATAAAGTTATGAAACTCTCACCTGTTTGAAGTGGAAGGTACCTTGGCGATTATAAAACATCACATTGGTAGGTATCAAAAATACATCACGATGTACAAGAATTCAAAGTTTTATCAGTCGCTTGACAATAAAAAATGCAATCAGGTACAAAAAGCAGAGTCCTACTCAAAATTTATATGCCATACAATCACCAAATGTGTAGACTCAATTATCTATCAAGTATTAAGTTTCGGGTTTTTTGCCAGTATCATATATGCAAACAGAACGGAAGAAAAATAACAAACTGAGATAATGGTATAAACCTCAAACGCGTCCAGAGTTGTATACAACCCATCATGAATCTTTGTCTTAATGGTGCTAAAATCCATTGGTACTTTAACAATCTCATAGTACCTGTCGGCCTACTGAAGCAATAAAATGTTTCACATCAGAAACAGTAGTATAAGTAGAAACTGAAATTGCCAGGATTAGAGAAATAAGGTAACTTAGCAGTAACATGAATCCAAACCTCAGGGTCAATTGGTTGAGAAAATACCTTCTGATCCAAACCTCAGGTAACTTAGCAGTAACTCTACTACGGTAGTGAATGCTAAATGCAACATTTTTATATGTTGAAGGATAACCTTTTGGAAGTGTCCATGGTACATTTCAGGCTTACATTGTGCAGTGATAATATCAACAAGACATTGATCAATAAAGCCATATGAACTAGATGGAAACGTAATAAGAATATGAATGTTCTAAGAATCTTAATATGTCCTCTACTATATCTTAAGCAACTTCAGAAGTCGATAACTAAGATGGCACTAAGACTTGAAAAGTTCTAAGTTGTAGATTTTGTGATAATGTTTTCAAAGTAATATACCTGAGTGGGTTAGTGATGGCAGGAGGAGACAGGAGTTCAAAGGAATATACCTGAGTGGGTTAGTATGGGTTAGTAAATCCTCATACACAAATATAGATATCATATGATTCAATACTATAGACGGAAACATGAGTTCAAAGGAACATTCATTTCTTAAAAAGATCATTTAAGATTCATTTCCACCATTACGACCATGTTAAATTGAAGTAATTCATTCTCTCTTAATTGTACAACCCCAACACCCTTTGAACTCTCTTCAACAACTCAACAGTTGAAACCCATTCTCTGCTAAGACTCGACCCCATCTTCCAACTAAAAACCCATGTCATCTTCTCCTTTTACACTTTATTAACCCTGAAGGTTCATGAAACGGTGACACTAAGTACCCAATGCCTCATCTTCAAGCACATAAACCCTAGATTCCAAACCCCATTCTATACTCTAAACCCATCCAATTTAGCTTCTAATAAAGTAAAAAACTAAAAATCCAAAATTATTTTCATCAATTTTCGAAAAACCCAATTTCATATAACATAACTATAATAAAATCAAGATGAAGACAATTAGAATTACTTAACTCGTCAAAGAAGTGAAACCCACAAACTTTTTCATCACCATAATCAACTCTAAACAATCACCTTCATCAACATCGTTGAGAATTTAGGTTAATTAGATATCCATCAGCTTCGAAATGGTTAGAAGTTAGAGAAATGGTTTTCAGTGAAGTTAATTTTTGGGTTTAGGTAAGAGTGTCTGAAATTTAAAGTTACAGAAGTTGTTTTCTGTCAGTGAAGTTAATTTTGTCGGTGGAACCCTGTTTTTAATTTTGTCGGTGGAATCCTGCTTGGGTTTAGGTAAGTGCCGTTTTGGGGTAAGGTTACGAAAGGATTTGGATCCATCAATGAAAATCTTTAAAAGTTTATGGGTGTTATAAATCATTTAGTCCACAATTAATTTCATAAAGAATGTTATATATTTGAACAATTTAAAAAAAAAACAAAAAAAATAATTTAAAAAATAATTTAAAAAATAATAATTAAATTTAGTCGGAATAATCGGATAATTTGGAGTAACATGCATATTTTATAAAACGAACTCTGGACCTTTAACCCTGAAATCTGAACTCTTAATAACCTTATCCCCTAAGTCGAATCTTCATCGGTACCCCGAACCATGAACTCCAAAATCTTCCTTAATACCCTCATCCCCTAAGTCGGAATCTTCACCGGGACCCAAAATCCTGAACTCCAAAATCTGCCTTAATACCTTCATCCACTAAATCAGAATCTACGTCGATACCTTGAACCCTAAACCCTGAACCCTGAACTTCACTAAGTCGGAATCCGCCTTAATACCCTCTTTTACTAAGTCAGAATCTTCGTCGATACCCTGCAC
>JAJJMC010028335.1:283618-389208 GCA_023531435.1 Papaver californicum
TTAATACCCTCTTTTACTAAGTCAGAATCTTCGTCGATACCCTGCACATCAAAAGTCTGTCTTAATAACCTCTTCCCCTAAGTCGGAATCTACGTTGATACCCTGAACCCTGAACCCTGAACCATGAACTCCACTAAGTCGTAATCTTCCTTAATACCCCCTTTTACTAAGTTGGAATCTTCGTCGATACCCTGAACCCTCAACCATGCACCTCAAAAGTATACCTAAATAAATTCTTTCATAAGTCGGAAACAAAATCAATACCCTGAACCCTGAACTCCACTAAGTCGGAATCTTTGTCAATACCCTGAACCCTGAACTCCAAAATATGCCATAATACCCTGAACCCTGAACCCTCATATTGTTTATTCACATGAGTTATAATCTTCACCAGTATCGTCGGAATCGTCATGTTCGTCATGTACACCTTATTATCCTTAGTAACCTCTTCTCCTAACTCGTTAAACATCAAGCTTTAAACTAAGAGTCGTAACAATAACTCTAAACTACGAGACATCAAGCTCTGCGTCCCAATTCCTTTAAATTGGGATGATCATATATTTTTTTTTATTAGGTAAAGCTTAACTTTATACAAAAAATTAAGCTACATCTCAATTTTTTTTAATTGAACATCTGTTGGGGTTCAACCTGATTCATCAAATCATAACAAACCAAATGACAAACTAAGAATTATCAAAAAAAGAAACAAAGATTTTTGATGAATCCTAATTTCCAAAATTCGTTACGTTACGATAGAAATATCCGTTTTCGACATTCGAAATCCGTTATCCATCTTTTAAATTTTCGTTTAATTAAGATGAGAATCACAATGGTAACTAACACACACAATGGTAACTAACACAAAATGATAACTAACACAAAATCCGTATGAGCATCCAACAGCGAATCTGGACCATCAAAATCTTTCCATAATCCGTATGAGGTGGCTTATCCACCGTTAATTATTTTTTTCAAAACCCTAAACAAAATTTTCTCTTTCATTTTCGGCATTTGCTTTTCTCTCTCTGTCTCTCTTCCAATCTTAGCCGCCGTAGGACAAAACTAGGGTTCTTCTTTTGACTGCAACATCACCATCATCACCGCCGAATCAGGATCATTCAACACCATCACGACGATTGCTCACTGGTAAGGTCTCTCTCTGTTTACTACTCGTTTTGGTTAGCTTGAAAAGTGATAACTAACATTTTTAGTTTTCAAAAACAACCCTAAACTCGCTTGCTTTGTTTTCTAATATTGAAGTGAACCCACGACCAGATGAAAAGAACGATGGGGGAATCGTAGTTGAAATAAAGCTTAAGGAACTTGAGCAACAGAATGCAGAAGTGAGCACAGAGTGGAGTATCGTACCAGGACGTCAAGGTCGTCCCACCCTGGTAAGATATCTTTATAACCTCTAAAACGTGTTGTTCATCACTCAAAAGATGTAATTGGGGAATATTCATAAATTGTGTACACCAGCTATGACATTTAACATTAATTGGATATGAATGTTCCATTTTCAGGCTTCAGACCAACCTAGTGGTACCGTTACAATTGAGCATCGGAATCTCCAAGGGCTGAACAGATCCTTAATTGGGTCAATAACAACCAGTAACTTCATTGATCCTCAGGTAATCTGTAAATTTTAGTTGTTTACTTTATATTTTTGTGGCAAATTTTATCTGGGTACTAGAAAATAGATTCCTTTCTTGTGGCAGGCACTAAATTTTTGCACTCATAATGGACAGTCACTGAGTCTTTATCCTGCTCGGATTAACTTATATCTTTGCATACCATTTATAGATTGTTTCACAGTATGAATATATTGCTTTTATCTACAGGATGATCTTGCTTTCAAGTTTGAGTATGTACATCCGTATCTTGATGGTGTAAAAGATCCTTGCAACAGGACCTTCCGTTCAAGCTGTTTCAACAGTCGTAAGCTGAGCCCAGTTTTCACGGGAGGGACAGGGGTGGATGAAGTTCCACCTATATGGGTTGATCGAGCAGGTGTGAAAGCCAACATAACAGAGGTGATGCATCTTCAATAATATGTTGTTGGGTTCTTAGACGTTATCTGTTACTATATGTTATGTAGATACTATACTTACAGCCTACTCTCACATTTTGATTATTACAATTTTCAGAACTTCACTCGTCAAAGCAAATTCACTTATGGTCTGGTGTTAGAGAAAATCACTACACGTGACGAAAGTAGCCATATATCTCAAAATGGTCAACGACAGTTGCCTAATGGAGGAATCAGTGTGGATGGACCTCCCACAACTCTCAGTGGCACTGGTGTTGACAAAATGGGATTTTTCCAAGCAAACATCACATGAGATAACACCAAGTTTGTAAATGGTGCAATCGTTGGTGAGAGGAATGTGTGTCAAGTAATTTTAGGTTAAATATTTTTAGATCTTCCAAAAACATGGCTAGCTATATCTTGGAATTTCATCTGGTTTTGATGACAAACACCAACTATTTGGAAAGCGAAGTTGTGTTTCCCTGAAGTTCAATCCATTATTCCTTCCTTATTTGTGTACTTGTAAAATCTTGCAGGTAGACCAAGGGATCTTTGTTGTAAGAAAATTCCCATTCTTTAACCGACATCAGTTGACATACACCAGATTCGTCCATTTGAAGCCGGTTGAAGAAGGTGTTGATAAACCACCACCACCTGTGCTAGTCCTCCATGGTCACTATAGTGGCTGTCTCGGAGACCTCCCAAGTTATGATGCCTTTACACTTGGCGGGCCTTACTCTGTTAGGGGTTACAACATGGGTGAACTTGGAGCTTGCACGAACATTCTTGAGGTAAGTCATGCTGCAAAAACTAATATTCTCACACGGTCACTAATAGCTTGCTTGATAGTAGCATTATATTTTCATGAAAACAGCTTCTCAAACCTTATTCATACAATTCATTCAGGTGGCGGCTGAGCTGCGGGTACCTGTGAGAAATACTCATATATATGCATTTGTTGAGCATGGAAATGATTTGGGTAGCTCAAAGGACTTAAAGGGAAACCCAACAGAATTTTACAGGCGTGCAGGTAATGGCTCATCATACGGTATTGGTGTGAAGCTAGGTCTTGTACGAGCTGAATACGCTGTGGATCACAATTCTGGTACAGGAGCCATTTTCTTACGGTTTGGTGAAAGGTTCTGAGGAAGGATTTCCATAATCCTCAGACATGTATTGCAAAGTTTTCCTTGATAGTGCGGTTAATTGGAGGTTCAAGTTCAGTTCTAGAGCCTTGAAGTTGGATAAGAGTCGTTAGGGTATTAATGTAGTATTTTGTCCTTCTGTTGAATGTAAATGAAATTTAGGCACTGGGTTTTGTTTGTTAGCCGAAACTGACTGGTGTAATTTTTTTAACCAAATGATGCTGTAAATTGAATTCATTAATAATAAAGTTAAATCAATTATGATTTTAATTTGGTTCATAATTGTTTTCAGCATTAATTTTAATTTAATTTTGTTATTTACTTTTAATTATATAATCTTAATTAGTGATAATGTCTTATATTAATTGTTAATTATAATTATAACTGGGGATTATCTAATCAAAATTTGTTTTTAGCGAGCAAAAAATTTGGTAGTTTAAAAATTTAAGCAATTAACTTTAGGTCGATCAAAATCAGAATTTTAAATAATTTGGTCGCTTAAACCTTTAATCAATCAACTTGAGTAAAAACTTCGATAGCTTAAAAGCTTAAGCAATCAACTTTAAACCAATTAAAATCAGAATTTTAAATAATTTGGTTGCTTAAACCTTTAATCAATCAACTTGAGTAAAAACTTTCCTACCTCAAAAGCTTGAGCAACCAACTTCAGACCAATCAAAATCAGAAATCGCTTTTAGCGAGCAAAATAATTTGATCGCTTAAAACCTTAACCAAGAAAAATTAGGTCGAGTTGCTCCATGTATCTATCAACTAAGTAGTTTACTTGCTTTAGCATGATTGGTATATCTGAAGCGATTGATATTTTACTTACTATATTGGTTGGTATAGATGTTAAGCGATCACAGTTTTACTTGCTCCATGTTAGTTGGTCTAAATGTTAAGCAATGAGAAAAGTATTCGCTTTAGGTTAGTTGGTTTATTACTAGAGCGATTGCATGGTCGCTCAAGGCTTTGACATACATGGCTTTGGGCAACCAACGGAGCGAGTGCTTCTTTTAGTCGCTATAACGAGTGGTCGCTTAAACCCATTTTTTTTTGTAGTGGCACCATTCTCTCGACAATAACAGGTCCATAGAAACATATCATTATCAACAAGTGGAACATTAAAAATTTGAAGGAAAGTTGAAGAAATTCAAGATTTACAAGCAACCGTTCAAGAAAGAACAAATATTTTATAAAAATGTTGAAGACTTATGTACAATAGAGAATGAAATCAAAAGATGTGAGTTAGTGAAGTTCATGATATCAAGGCAATACATGTTGTGAAGAATCAAGTGGTAAAGTCTTTATCCCACGGCCATAGTAGTTTCATTATTTATATTTCATTCATAAAAAAAAAAAAAAAAAAAAAAGAACTGATCATTGCTTTAGTGTAAATTTGTTTTTGGTATTCAATCAATAAGGCCGTGGGGAAGAAGAAATCTATAGAGAAGTTTCTAACAACAAGAAATTGAGGAAAAGAGTTACAAATTGTCAAGGTTCTATGAAGTTCAAGAGTTCATCATCAACAGTTGAAGACCGAAGACGTTTCTATTGGATGCTGTGAGAGTGGTGCTGATTGCCGATCGGATGAGAAGGTAAGTAAGCATTCTCATCCTCATATAGTGGTTGATTTCCTTTATTAGAGGTCACTAGAAAAACAAAAAAGGGTTCTTTTTCGTCCCACGTTCGATGGGATAACATCTTCATATGATTCAGAAGGTTACCTTTCCTTCATACCATTCAATGTGTGTAGGATTTCTATCTTCATTCCTGCATGCACACATGTGAGAACCATAAAGTGCGTATTTTGAGTGTCAAATTCATAAAATCTTGTTGGTGAGGAAGAAATATTCGGTCACTGTCGAACATGGATCCTTTCACATTGTGGTTTTCTCCTAACTCATGGGTTAAGCATGAGAATAATGTTCTTTATACTTCTAACTTCTTATTGTTAGTGTGCATAAACTTTATGCCTTCATAGCTCTTTGGATGCATGTGCTCTTGAATGTTTTTAAGTTGGAAATTAGGTTTTGTGGGTATACCTCTTGTAAAACCTCACGAGACTATAACTCGTCCACTAGGGACACCTAGGGGTTTAAAGGCTTGTTACACATGCTAAGTGTAACCGTATCCTCAACGAAATGGAGTTGTTGTAGTTTAGGTTAGTTTAGATTTGTAGTTTGCTCGAGGACTAACAAAAGGAAAGTGTGGGGGAATTTGATAGGTGCATTATTTGCACTATTTGCATACTCTAATTCATTGATTTCTTGTTAGTTTTCATATCATTATGCTTTGATTTTGTTTGTTTATGAGTTTCTTAGGAGTTTTGAAGTATATTCAACCAAAGAAGAGGAAAGGAGTTCATTTCGGCATAAAAAGAAGAGGTTAAAGGATGGAAACACAACTTTGAAACAAGATTTCCAGGAAGACTTACGGTTGGGAAAGTACCCCAAAACCCAACCGTAAAAGAAGTTGATTCTGAAGGAAAATTCCAGAAAGATTTACGGTTGGGTCTAGACTCTCAAACCCAACCGTAAAATTCGTTTAAAAATCATGAAGATTTTGTCACTTCCATCTTGTAGAAAATTCAAATATGAAGGCAACCCAAAAAGAATGAGGTCAATCGGACACCGGATGAGGGAGGTATGATCAAAATTGTGAAGTACAAAAAAAGTATCCAGGAGGAATTACGGTTGGGTTTCTTGGCTCGAACCCAACCGTAAACCTGGGGAAGTTTGGAGCGAATTTTTGTGACAGAGTTACGGTTTGGTTTATTGGCTCGAACCCGACCGTAAACCTAGGTGTTTTTGGGTGATATTTTTTTGCCAGAGTTACGGTTGGGTTATTGGTTCGAACCCAACCGTAAAGGGGGAGTTTTGGCACGTGTGTGGGCTTCTAAAATATGTAAAACATGGTCCCGGAAGCATTAAAAACCTAGATTTTGTGGATACTATATAAAGATACGTCCAAGACATTAAGAAGACAATCTTTTACACTTGAAGAACACAAGGAGAACGGCTTGGAGAGCAATTGATCATCACAATACCGAGGGTTTGCTTTACTTGCTTTCTTGTTTATTTTCCATGGATTTTGAGATATCCATGATGAAATAAACCTTTATTATTGGTTAGGGATGTAGTCCTAAGTTTGAAAACATGTTTATCAATTGAATGGCTCATTCTCATATGTTCATAATCTCTTCAATATCGCTCATGTTCTACCGTTTATAACGCCTTGTATGATGGATTGCTTGTTTGTTTAAGTCGCGAATTAGATGAGCATGCATGTACATCTATAGCTAAACTAGGGTTTGAGATCTGGAATTTTCAAAAAAAACCTTGTTACAAGTAGTATAACATAGTTGTTAACGACGGGATATTGCCATGCAATTATGTGTAGAAGCGTGACCTAGGTTAAATCCAAGTGGCTCTTGCGCCGGATTTCTTAGAATAACCTCAACTCACAAAGACTATTGCTTTCATTGGGTTAAATTTGAGTGCCTCTTGCGCCAAGTTATTCGGTAAAAAGGATTCAAAGAGTGGCTCTTGCGCCTTTGATGATAATAGGAGTTTTGCCGGAGTAAGCCTGCGATAAGATGCTTTAGGGTTATTGATATTGAGAGTGCATGAATGTTGAGTATAATTTGGTTGATAACATGTTGGAAGATGGAAGATGAATTCTCTAACCAATGTTCTTTATCTCTGATATTCGTTTTAATTTTTTTCTTTAGTATAATTTAGTTATAATCACAACAAAAAAACCCCCTGTTTACATAAGTAATCGAAAGTAATTAACAATCACCAGCCTCTCTGTGGGAACGAACTTGTTCTTATTACTATACTCTAATCTATATTAATGAAGTAAGAACTTGAATTATTTTGGTTGGATGACGACACAACCATACCTACAGAATAGGAAACTACAACAATTGGTTGGATAGGTTTCTCGCAAGCAATCCCTGGTCCACCAGCTCTTGAATCACTACTCAGTCTAGGTCGAGAACATTAGACACTCTGATACATGAGATTCTTATTTCAAGACGTTCTGTATATGAGCCTCTTCATATGGGACTTATTTTTATTGATTCGATGATCCCTGTAGGGTGCTGTCAGCGAGAATTGATTATTAGGGACAAGCAGACCGGTAAAACAGCAGTAGCCACAAATACAATTCTCAATCAAAAATGAATATTTATCTATCTTAATAGCCTCAAAAGCCACCCCTAGAGAGAGTATAGGTGTAGATGCAGGCTCAAGCTGAGGAATACAAATAACCTTTGGGTTTTTTTTCAGATTTAGGGAGTGTCTGGAATAACTAGTGAATTACAACTCTATTATACTGCAATTGGTGGATTGGTCTTTGCGGCGTTAATGCTTTTTGCTAGTTGTTTCCATTATCACAAAGATGCTCCAAAATTGGCTTGGTTCCAAGATGTAGAATCCATGTTGAATCACCATTTTGGCTGGTTGCATCACGAATATTGATTGATTCTTCCTTTTTTTTTTTGTTAAATACTATCTACTCCTATTATTGTACTACTAACCCATTCATTGAACTGAAAGGATTCGAAGAAAAACCCGTTATATACAACCAAGAAAAAATGTTGAATGGGATTATGGCACATCACTCGCCGCTAATAAGGAATGATGTCGCCGAAAAGAATGGAGCCTTGCTTCGCTCTGCTGTCGAATCCCGGTCTCAGAAATAGATGTGTAAACATCAGATCCGTTGATAAAGGGGAAGATAAAGGTATGAACTAGCTAATGTGTCTCTAAAGTCCCATTTCATATGTGAAGTCCTGAAGTATAGCCAAGTCGTATATTCGCATAATCTTCTGCATCAAATGATGTGCACAAAAGGGTAAGTCAATTGGCATCTAATCAAAGGAGTAAGGGAAGGGGTCAGGGATTTAGTCCACCAGTTAAGAGTCTAAGTCTAATGTGATCTTAATTTCCAGGGCCTGAAAGGATATGTATAGACTCAACCAAGTATACATCAAGTAGGAGTTGCGAAGAAGAAAACTCTTTTTTTTTGTTGGTTGTTGACCAACGAAAAGCATGGGAGTTTCCTGACTTCTTGCACACAAAAGAAGATACTTATTCTATGATATTAGTTGTGATATGTACTTATTATATGCAATTAGTTATATGAAAATGTAAGTAAACTAGCTAGCGATATCACTGAGTGGCAATCTCCTTGAGTTTTTATTTTAGTTAAGGAATACACTAATAATTCCAATAGTTCGCTTTTATATTTTAGCTTGGATACTTCAAGACAAGATCAGGACGATGGGTGAGAGATAGGGGCTTGCGCGTATTTTATCGTTGTTGCTTGTAACATTATTCACGAGAAAGTTGGTTGGCTCTATTTTCATGCTTCATGTTGTTGCCTTCGAAATCGATGCTTAAGTCGATCCACTTGCATTGGTGGTCGGCGAAGGTGCTTATACTATCTGATGCTTGTCCCTTTTCCGCATCAGATTCGACGAGCTCGACGATCAGAGGGACCCGAATATACTGAAAGAGCAAGCATCCCACTTGGTCAGCAGGTTCTCAAAGCGATTATGCAGGTTAAGGCCTTGGACATGTGATGGATTGCTAACTTTTCTCGTCAGAGCACCTTGATCCCGCTTCAGCTTAGCTCGAGGACCGAGGAGGGGCAAATCCTTTTTTCTGAGTTCTACTAATTCTTTTCTGGATGATATCTTACCCATTTTTCTTACAAAACTACCCATGGAAAATGACATGCCGATAGAGCGAGATCTATTTCCTATCCTACCTGGCAAGGAAATAGCTAAATAGTTAAATTTAAAAATTAATTAGATGGGCTCTTCCGCGTCTTCTACCGAGCTTAAAGCTTGATCAAACCTTCTTGAAAAGAGTAGATTACGCCCCATTTCTCATTTTAAGGTATCCCCCTTTGTCTATTAATTAATAAGCAGGTTTCATATTAAAAAAAAATAGCCTTACAATTGGATCTTCTGAAAGACTTCCTTGGAACTAGATTGCCATCTTCGCTTGGAACTAGACAATTTGGAACATCTGGTCCTGCCTTTGACTTTTTTCTTCATGCCATACCAATACGATCAGCCAATTGGACGAGGTTTAATGAAAGTTGCACCCTTCCGGTCTCGTTCTTCACTCTCTAGGGATTTCCTCCATCTTTTCACTCATAAGTCGAGTGCTAATCCGAATCAAGAACAAGGCACCTGACAGATCTGCAATCTCCTACCGAAGGCGTCTGCCCCGCAGGGATCTCGGAAAGAAACTTCTGGAAACCATTCAGGGAAGGTTGTCCCTCCTAAAGGAGCACCGAACGCGATAAAGGATATTAAAAGTGCTTTCTTCTCTATCTCACATATAGAACATATGAGTCAGTGCCTCCCTTCACTTAGAAAGTCAAGTAAGTAAACTACCTCTTATTTCTCAATTTCTAAAGAAAAACCAATCACTACGGCCATCCAACTGAGTTAGCGAGCTACCCATAGCTATAGCATTCCCATCCCAACTTATTTTATCATACTCTGTGGTTTCTCAAATCCCCTTTCTTAGATAGTATAGAGGTAAGATTGCCCAATTTGAAGGTTTTCTATCTTTTAAGGTGTAGGGAAGAGGCTCAACATGTATTCCCCCTTAGTTGGAGTGTGTTAGCCCTTCTTTCGTTGGTATTGAGATCTGTCGATAGAATTCCTTTTAACCGTTGTTGCTAAGCCTCAATCATACCCCCCCATGTGCAATATTCTATAAAGTATTTTTTTATTTCGCGAAGAAAGTTGTTTTATAGTTGAAGTAGCTCGTACTGCCTCGGGTCCTACTCTTAACTAGGAAAAGGAGCAAAGAAAGAGGTTGGATCGCTGACCGCCCCTAGCTAAAGGCTTCTTCCTGTAAAATCGAAATCTTGAAAATACCATGCAATGAAAGTGGGGAAGCCAACCAGAGACTTTTCTTAGCAAACGTGTCGATTATTCAGGCGTTCCGTAATTGTCGTGGGCCCCTTGCTTTCATTACATCGATGTGGATTACCTCGCGAAATAGCAATAGAGTTTTTTCAGAAATTTGTAATTGGTGGTTTAATCAGAAAACAGGTATTCATCTCTGCTTGGCGATAAATAAACTACCCGTACCCCTTTGAATCTCTCATCAATTTAAAAAAAATGGAATTTCTTGAGACCCCCAATGAACAATCCTAGCATGAATAGCTAAGGATCTAATAAGTCGAACGTTGATTACTAACTTATCTTTAATAGAAAATCCCTGGCGTTCTCACTAGATAGACCAATCCTAGCATGAAATTAAGCAAACGTATTGATCAACTCGGTCGATTGAAGAATCTCATTTCTTTAAACAATGACTATGATCAATTTCTGAACTTTTAATAGACCAAGATCTCTTATCTTCTTGACAACACATCAACTAAATAACATCGTCTAAGATCATAAATTATGCTGTTGATAAGGTTGAAGACGATTTAGAGCGCCCGTTGGTCCATGTTCTTATTGCATCCATTTTTCTTCCCATTGAGCCCCTATGCTGCTAGGGATAACCTTTATTTTTCGAGCTAAGGAAGGCGATGACGCAAGGCGCGTATGGATGCAGGATAAACTTATTAGTGAAGGCGCGGTTGAATTTAATAAAATTTCTTATATTAAAGTAAGTTATAGAAGGTATGGTAAACAATGACCTCAACCTAAGGCTTGGGGGAAATCACACCTATTCAGGATGGGTCTTTCTCTCTTACAGAGTCGTTAGTCTCTCTGCTAGTGGCATTGAGTTCACATCTCGATCTCCGAAAGCTAATGAGTACCTATCTATGAAATGACTCCAGATAGCGAGCAATCACTCAGCAATGAAACCGTTGGACGGGGATTGACAAGGATGTGGGGGGGCAGTCTATCCAATTCTGAGATCAGCTCTACGTCACAGCGTCATCTCATAAATACTTTATTTCAGACACAGGGGCTCTCGGATTAGAAAAATAATAAAAAAGAGAGCGTTCCCTCTATTTTGTATCCGTTTGGCGGCATGGTCGAGTGGTATGGTGGGGGACTGCAAATCCTGATCCGCTCAAGAATTTTTTTTACGCCCATCTTGCTACAATTCTCAAGTTGTGAGGCTCAATATGCAACTGAAGACGGTTTCGGAAACCGCCTTCTTCCTGGCGATATTGAACATCCAGAATGCCTGCTGTTTAATCTCGGTAATCTATTGTGGGCTTTCCCAATCCATCAGGTTCATCTCCTCCATCCAGGTTGAATTATCCATTATTATGCCCGACCCCTCTGAGTGGTCGTCGGCAATAGAGTCGATTACAAAAATTACTTGTTTGAAATGTTCTTTGGAATTGATCCACTACAGGATTGACATTATACGGGAATAGAACGTTTATTGGCATGACATGTATGGTTGTTGACTAAGACATGCATACTTACATGGCTCTCGCTTATGAACTATCTATATCTCCATGTGAACTTGCTTTTTGGTCGACGGAGAACTTTCTTGCCCTTTTTTGGCCCGGTTCGATAACCATTCCTCGTGAGCCGCTGATCTCTCCGAAGCAAGAAATCAACGTCATTTTACTCCCTTTTCCCATTAAGTCCACAAAGTGGCACCATTGGGAGACCTCCGATAAGCTTGAGTACATGTAGGATAGACCGGTGCTCAAACCTTTGCTAGAGAACAATTTTCCATTGGATGCCTTGATACGGATCTTGGTCCCCTGCTGTGAAATCAGTTTGTTCCGTAGTTTGAGAATCCTGCTGATCCTTATAAACCCATTGGAACAAGGTCTAAATAGTAGGTATGAATCATAGTACAAATTTTTCTTGATCTATGGATTCCGTACTCCAGATATTAGAATCAATATCCGACGGGGTAGAGTCCTGCTTCTTTAATGGTCGTCATCCCTGGATCTCTGAGAAGTCAACCCCGTATCTATATCAGTTAAGGCCTTTTCCTAACAGTGATTCCCTTTGATAGATGGTGAAATAACAACTTTGAGTCCAACGTATTCGAGAGCGTGAGAGCCAAATGAATCGAAAGATTCATGTTTGGTTGAGGAAGAGATCGTGGAAGTTTTGAAATGACTTAAGTCAGGATGAGGGCAAGAGACAAACTAATGAAGCGAATTTAGCCGTCAGACGAGCTAGGACGCGAGTAGAGGCTATCTGAAACATTTACCTTTTCCTCTTTTCCAGTTTGTGCGCATAAATAGATACCGAAAAGCACTTTTAGACAGAGGTTTTTTTACTTCTCTGACTTCAATACACAGCAACTTTAGTTAGCAGTTTATCTGGTCGAATAGTTAATCTACCTGTCCTCGGCAGCCCTTAATACTGGATTTCTTTCCAGCCTCACCAATTGGAAAAAGTTCACACTAGGCTCAACGAAAGACGATGGAAAAGGCTACTTGTAGGCGTGTAGGATTGTTGTAACGTAATATAAATGGTTAAAATGGATTTTAATAATGTTCTTTCTTTTATCCTTAACCTTCCATTGATTACTCACAAGGCGCCTGGCTTCTCGCATTGAATGGCGGGCCACAAGGCTAAGCTCTGTATCTGCCTATGAAAACACGTAGATATCTAGTTCCAGGAACTAAGCCGAGAGCGCCCCAACGTATTCATTTCCATAGTCAACTCGGAATGTATTTCTTGAAAAGTAAGTTGGTTAAACGAGTGAGAGGGCTAATCCGCAAGTGTCTTTCTTCGAAACGACCTCACTATTGCAATTAGAATATTGTTGATACTTCCCCTTATTAAGACGCTCCAAGTTATGGAATGGACAATCTCTATTATCGACATTGACTTTACTATTACAGAGTGGAAATTGCCTAATTCAACTATTAATAAAAACGGTATGTATATTTTAGCGTTTTTTTGGCGAATTTCGATTATTTATACTATAAGAATTATCGGGGCCAAAAATCACAGTACTGTCTATAAAGTGATTCCCTCAAAAGACAGGGAAAGTGTCTGTCCGTAATGGACCCTCAAAAGGAAGTAGTTGAAATTCCATAAGGAAAGGTTCTCGACGAAAGAGCATATAACTGGCATGTGGAGCATGTGGTTTAATTCGATGCAAAGCGAAGAAACTTACCAGGGATTTACATGTCTCCAATCCTCTTGAAAGAGAGGAGTGCCTTCGGGAATACGGATACAGGTGGTGCATGGCTGTCGTCAGCTCGTGTTGTAAGGTGTTGGGTTAAGTCCCGCAACGGGAGGAGTGGACTCGCTGGAAAGACAGCGATGCTTGCGGTAAGGGGTGGGTCTCGCAAGAAGGAAAATGGGACTAGCGAGGGAGTCTTGCATGGGAATCAGAGCCCAATAACACCCACCAATCTCGAATACGTTGGACTAAAAGTTATTATTTCATCATCTTCTAGAGGGAATCACTGCTAGGAAAAGGCCTTAACTGATATAGATACGGGGTTGACTGCCCAGAGATCCAGGGATGATGACCATCAAAGAAGCAGGACTGACCTGTCCTTTAGGGGAGGAACAAAATTACGAAGTGGACTCGAACCCATGACTTTCGGTTTTCGATGCGGGCCCAAATTGGTTATTGGGAAGTAAAAATCGTGACAGGCGTACCTGATGCTATTCCTGTAATAGGATCACCCTTGGTCGAGTTATTACGAGGAAGTGCTAGTGTGGGCCAATCTACTTTAACGCGTTTTTATAGTTTACACACTTTTACAATCTCTCCCTCTCGCATACGCTCGAGTCTCTAAATCTAAAGAGCCTCTCGGCTCGGTTCAAACGGTAAACTGCTATTGATGCATCTCTTCCATAAGTAGAGATAAACTCGGAAGTCGGAAGTCGATGTTTCTTAAAACTGATTTACGAAAAGCTAGAAACGTTTCTTAGGGCCTTTGGTTGGAGACCCCAAGACATCTACAAGAGGTTAAGGAACGAACAATGTTGACGAGCTTTAAAGGACCATAAGGTGTTTATCGCGAGTCAATGTATAGAGTGGGGTTCTTTAGGGGTGATTGCCTGAGCTGCAAGGATCCAAATGGAAATAAAGGAGTGGGAAAGCTATGACTCATACGGAAGCCTTGGATTTAAGGTTCGTACTGAGGAAGACGGGGATAGTTTAGCGGGAGCGTATGCAGGGTGTAAGACTCACTCTAAAAAATGCGGGGTAAAAAAAATCACAGTACTCACGGAATTAAATGTAGCAGACTTCAAAAGACAATTGCAGCAGGTTCAGAATAATGTAACAGGTTTGACTCATTTCATACTAGAAATAGTCGCAGGAAATTTCCAATACTAATTAAAGTCGGTAATTCCCAAATATTCTACTAATAAGTGTTCAAGTTACGATTGAAATACACTTTTTTCTTCATCCATGGACCCAAATCGAGGGTTATTGGGGGCTCCAAGGGTGATGGGACAGTTATCATCCATGGTTGGTACGCTTGGAAGATCTTGATATTTCTGGTGAAACTGGAGCAAACATAAAGCCTATTGGATCGTAAAGTGCGCGATTTCTTGGTTCCATTTCTAGGTATAGTCGGCTTGATAAGTCTAAAAGTGGAAATATTTAAGATGTATTGTAAAGTTATCTAATCCAGTTATTGAATCTTATTCCTTCAAGTAGTGAGACGCAAAAGGAAAGGCGTAAGCAAACGGGCATCATAAATAACCCCTTTTTCCATTTCTTAGGTATTACCATGACCTTGAGGTGGCGGCCGACCTACTAAGGGAACCTGTAGAGATTAGTGCGTGAGACCGTGATCCACAACATTCAATGACTCATGGGACTCACCCATTAGTTTCAATCAATGAGAATTTTACTAGAGAGTCATGTAAACTACGAGACACTAGTAGTAGTTAGATGTAAACTAATAACGATTTCGTATAATATAATGTCGTTATAATATAATAGTCAGTCTTCTTTCCAGTGATAAATTTCGAGATGGATGTTTGTTGTCCCAACAATTCTTGTTAGTTCCGATCCCGATAAGGAAATGGATAATTTAAAACAAAGTTTATTTTGCTGATTCCTAGGTGTAATTTTTCTTCCCCTATGCCGCTTATTGGTACTGATGGAGTAGGATGAACCTCTAATACAGAAGAACCTATCCAATTTTGATAACAGCTCTACGCCACAGTGTTGTTTCATAAATACTTTATTTTAGACACAGGGGCTCTCGGGTTCAAGGGTCTGGGTCCTTGAATATGGTCATATCTTAATTTGAATCGATTGTTTCTGATTAGGCCATGACATCAAGACCTATAAAAGGAACTTGAAGAACTTTATATTGTTCCTGTTTGGATGACTGGTTTTCATAGTAGGGAGAAATAATCAATCCTCGGGTCATAGCTTTTACTTGTTTTGAATCTTTCTTGGGTGACCTAGCTTAGCAATATCGCCAATCAGGACAGAGACGGATATAAAGCACTTAGAGGGCTACCCTGAGTTATGTCAAATTCTACTTTAAGACCAGCGCACTACCAATTTCATAATCCAAGACTCAAATGAACTATGAAACAACCTGTCCTTGTATTGAAGGATGAGAACCTAGACCTCCAACTAGGTACAAAATAACTACTTAAATCGAAACTGAGGTAAACCATAACGGTCTAGCCCCATATTACCACGCAGAAAAGAAGGAGGAAACGACCACCAAACAGTTGTGTTCGAGTTGGCTCCAAACTTAGATAGAGTATCAGCACAACCATTGCCTTCTCTGTAAATATGAAAAAATACGAACTGTATGGACGAAATGAATCTCATACAGTTATTCCATCGAACTCTCAAGTTCCAAGGCGAAGAGACTCATATGTCCTACATGTGAGAGCCTTGTAAGACAAGAAAGCGAGTATTCTTCCCACCTTGTCTTTCCTCTCCCCAAGGTCGAGCCCCAAAGGTCCTTGTGTGTCGTAAAAGGGAGTGAACCGGAGGGAACTGGGTCAATCTGTTAGTGCCATCCCCTTCTTGATGTAGAGATTGGATCAACCGCCCCTAAGCTGCTCTTTATTAACCAGCGCCAAAAAGGCCATTTAGAGGAGTAGAATTCCAGCTTATTTTGTTTCTAGCCAGGGACAAGATGGGACACCAAAATAATTTATTGCTGAGCCGTATGAGGTAGGAAACTGTCAAGTACGGTTCTAAGGGAAGGAATCGACCGGCCTATTCCGACCAAGGAGAACAAGCCATTCGACAAGGAGATTATGAAATTGCGGAAGCTTGGTCCGATCAAGCTGCGGAGTATTGGAAACAAGCTATCATTTAAATTATGAAATACATATGCAGTTGTAATTGAATCAACTTAAATAGTATTTAAAGGGTATACATAAGGAAAGCCGTGTGCAATTAAAAATGCATAAGGAAAGCCGTGTGCAATTAAAAATGCAAGCACGATTTGGGGAGGGATTTTCTCCTATTTCAAGGGTTCCCAGTTGCCTTTTGACTCTTCCAGGAAAAATCAAACTAAATGAGATTACGACTCTTTAATAAAGGCATCCTAGCCCTGCTTTCGTTAGAGGTTCCAAGTCATACTTTTTTTACCATAAAAGTTGAGGTAGTGTTCTTACCCTAGCCCGCTTCTAGTCTTTTGAAGATCAAAGAAATCTTTAGGATTAAACCACTTTATTAGAAAAGCTGGCGAGATCTAGTCCTCGTCAGTTGGACGGAGGAACATCAGCCCAAAACGAGATCACCGTTTCCTAAAGTCTTCTTCTTCATTCTTTATTATCGGATTCTGCCTCGATGGATTCACAAAATTATGGATACTAACATACGATGTCTGATAGGAGATTGTAGAAGTACTTCGCTTTTCTATGATGCATGGTGCAATGATAAATGTATTGCGTCAATTGCGGGAATTGCTGTTATGACTCGTATGAGCTTTGGGGATGCCTTCCAAGCTACCTTTGATGCCCGAATGGAAGCGATACATGAAGAATTGCAGCAAGTTCCAAATCCTAATGAAGCCCTTCTTCAGGAAGACAAGGTTAGGACAACAAACATCTATCTCGTTTGTACTTTGGATACCTATATAACCATCAAAGACTGTTGATGTGACTATTTCCTGTAAATAGGGGGCGTTGAGGACAAAGAAATTGTTGGAATAACCTTTTCTATCTAGCAACAACACTATTAGCGTTAAGAAAATACCTTTTGTAGGAAGGCTGGCTAGAGATTTCTTGTAAAAATACTAGTCCCTGTCAGTTCATAATGAGAATATTTCAATATTCTTTTGGTTAGAGAGGGGAATGATATTTACATGGAAATGAAAGAGTAAATAATGAATAACATCTTGCAGAATTAAAAGTAGCTCTAGTCTGTGGTCAGATGAATGAACCGCCGGAAGCTCGTACGAGTGTTGGTTTGACTGCCCTAACCATGGCAGAAACTTTCTTTGGACTGGTGATGTAGAGGTAAGGAAAGATTTGGTTGTTTTTTTTTTTACCGCATATGCAGTTCTTATGAGGAAGGTGGGTTGGGTTTGCGTAGAATGGTTGTGTTTTATAAGGCTATGCTTATGAAATTATGTTGGAATATCAGACACTCCAATAATCCATGGGCTCAAGCCACTTATTCTCCTATCACCACACCCTTTTATGCATCCCAGGAACGCGGGGCACTTTTGAGATCAAATCTAGGAGGGCTTAGGAAAAGCCGTCTTTTTCTTCAGAAGTGAAATCCCCTTTTTGACTAAGATTCTGCCAAGACCTTTACCTTTAGATATGTCATTTCTATTATATATGTCATTTATAGATTGAATCGATTCTAGCAACACAATTTCAGTTAAAGAACTTTAGAGCATGCTTTGCTTCAAAATATCCAGCGAAGGACCCTGTGAAATGCACACTTTTCATGAAAGTTTAATCATGAATCAAGTGCCCCTTCTTTATTAGGACTCTCTCAATTGATTCAATTCATCCCAGGTAGTGATGTATTCATACATTTCAAGTCAAGGGGCAGGATTCGAAGAAATATATTGATAAAGATGATTGATCAATAAAATGGTTAAAGCCGTCTGGGTAGGGGTATAGTTCTTCCGGAAGCGGCTTCCTCTATCCTACTCTAAAAAATACTGGATTTCGTCTGTACTGGTTGGACTTGATTAACTGTTCTCCTCCTTTGGGTTTTTATTCGCATCTTCTCTATCCCTTGGACACCTGAGTTTGTAGACCGTTGCCTCTCTGGTTTGAGACGAAGAGCTTGCTATATCAACCCTTGAACTCAACAGATTATCGCCACATTCTTTCTTTCATAATGACAAAGGCAAAAGGTTTCAATTATGATGAGATCTCACTCAATCTCTTAACTATCATAAGATAGGGAAAAGAAAAAGGTTGAAGCATTCTAGTGCACCCATTTTCCAATAAAACCTTTAAGAACCAAAGTCATGGATAAGATGGTGTATCAATCCTATCTTTTTTCGTTGACGTACTGGAAAAGTCTAACCCAGTTGGGACTCCAAGATTTTCAGAGTAGGAATCATAGCTCTTAGATAAAAAGATGAAGTGGGACCTGTTCTCAAAAACCTCTGGCGAGAAACTCTGATATTCAATCCTACATAAATTTTCCTCGGACCTGAATTAGACCTAAAGCTTGCGCTGTTTTTTTTCCCTACTACTCTAGTAAGTCCAAGACAAAGAACTATAGGCACCGCGAACAATAGCGCTTTTTGAGGATGTCTGTCATCCGACTGGGTCCTTTCTTGACACAAGTTTGTCGTAATGCTGGTGCTATGGCGAATGCATCTCATTGATGCATGAGACGATTTGACTTTATCTAAGTCCTTTCTTTGCATCTATAGGGGACGTGCTCCTCTTCTAGGATTTTGAAAGTCATCTATTTATGATATTTGATCGTTTCTTGATCCACTCACCAGTCATTTTCCCGATAGCTAGTGTACTTAACAATCAGATGAACTTTATTCTTAAATTCACTTTAATTGGTCATTGCTACCTTATTCAGAAAGAATTTTCTTGCGACATTGAGAGAAGACTTTGAGATTTCCTTCCTCTTGTTCTCTAGCCGATATCTCTTTCTATACGAGTTTATTCGCGTTCTTATCTTGAGTCGAGTTCTGTTTAAGAACGGATTCGTTCGAACAAAGAAAGATTATTCTATTACGATAAAAGTTTATTTTTTCTATTGAGACCTTCTCTTCTTCGGAGATGAATTTCTATGCTTGAATGATGTGAGATTCGAGAACCTAAAGTCGAAAAGGCCAACGCAAGCTTTCTTATTTTTATATTTCTTCCTGTCCAATCTAACTTATCTAGTCTTTTTCTTTCATTAAGATCCCGTTTAAGAGCCAAATTGAAGTCCATACCGATAAATCTAGGATGCTCTTGCCTCAACTCGAAAACAATGAGGTAGGGGAAAGACCTACCGCTTTGAAGGAAGAGTAGTCTTCTATATTGGGGCTGAACCAACTACGCCGTTCTTGCATTAGTGCCTCATGCTACAGTTTAGTCAAGTAGTTCCTGAGATACGTCATGCAATTTGTACTTGAATTCCTTTTGTATCTGTTTGCTCAGTTAATTCAATATCTTTTTTCATTGCCTTTCGAAATGAAACTCTGTTTTTTAATTGCCCAGTTATGAATTCGGCAAGAATATTAGGGTCTCCATAGGGTTTTGCAATTCTTGTAATAGCAATGTTAAGTTTTCGGTTCACAGAATTAAAACCTTTTTGTACATTGATGTGTAATTCTTCAATTCAGGAAATGTGATTAGCGGTCTATCCATTTTGAATGAAAGACATGGGATTTTCTAGAGCTCAGTAGGAGCTATCCAGATATTTTTTATTTAAACATCTTGTACATAATAGAAGAAGTATTCTTTTTTACGCCCGGTTCACCAGGTTCTGGAAAACTAAACTATTGGTCTCTTCGACGTCTCTAGCCGACGTGCGCTTATTGCTCGCTAAAAAAACTACGTATTCTCAACCACTTTTATTTGAGGGAAGTTCGGCTAAGCAGTGAATCGTGTCAAGCATAGCTTTAAGTCCTCGAATTCTTAGTTAAAACATCTACAACCTGCTTTTTATTGCTATAAAACCCCGAGTTAGGGGCACCAAATGGGTCATCCACTGCAGACCTGTGTTGTCCTTATTTGGCCCTTCCCTATAAGGCCCCATCGTCGGGGCATAAGCGCCCTCTTTCTACTCATATGTGAGGCGCCGTCTTAGCCTTCCCTGACCAGGATCGCTCCCACACCTATAACGTTCGTGATCGACCTCCTCAACTGTGTATCAATCGAAACGCAGGGTAGTACATCCCCCAAGGGAGTGGTTATGCCTAGTATGTCGCCCCCCTTCTTCCCGCGCTGGTAAAACCACCTCGACCGGATCTACCGACCTTGAAAAAATTCCACCTCCTTTCCAAAAATAAGGGGAGATCTGCTACTTACTGCTCACGGAAGGATCCGACTTATAGTCAAGTCATCTTCCTTTCTTTTTTAGGGGGTCTCTTTCTGCGAGTTGTAACACTTTGATGTTATTTAGATTTTAGTAAGAGTACCCAATTGAATTGGTTGATTCCATTATCAAAGTCAGTCTCACTTATAGAGCCAAATGGGTATAGTAGGCCCAATGAAAGGAGTTTGATTTGTAACCCTTTTTTATGACGGTGACACAGATATAGATTCGAACGAAGATTAGTATATAAAGATGCTTATGTTTTTGGATAATGTACGTAATAAAAATAGAATAAAGTATTCCGAAATAAAGAATAAATTAAGATATCCAACTTTTCTCAGGTGGAAGTAAGATCCAGAGAATCAATGAGGATCGGATTGATGAGTAGTTCCAACTGATGGCCTGCATCTCGTTAAGGGAAAGCATAGGGACTCTCTTGAATAACCATCAAATAGGAGCGCTTCTTCTATTTTCTTGTCTAATTTTAGATGGTATCCACTTTGGCCTCATGCATCTCATTATCCCAGTGCCTTCTCTCGAAAGATTTCATCGTCAACCTATCCTCTAATTCTTGCCGCCTGACATCATCTGGCATGCTATACCTTACTTTAATATAAGAAATTTTATTGAATTCGAAGACTTGTCTTCAAATATATCTGGTGAACATGCAAATAGCTACCAGAACCATCTGTAGAAAAGGTTCTAACAGTGTGCGACCCGCTGGATTACCGACCAGCTTGACCTTCCTGGCGGAATGAGTTGTCCGAGTTCATAAGCAAAGCTAAGTTAAGTTAAGCCAGAAATTCCTCAACTTTAATAGTATAATAAAGAGAAGTATAACATACTTTTCAAATTTTATTGAATCTAATACTCTGGTTGATCCTCGGTTGCAAGGAATCTTGTTCACATGGACAAACTGCTAAACACCTCCAATAATGACTAGAATTGACAGAATCCTTGTTTCACAGGATTGGCTTTATTTTTATCCGAATGTCTATCAGCATGTCATTTGCTCTAGGTTGTTTTGCGAGAAAAAAAGGTAAGATATGATTCAGAAAAGAATCAGTATAACTCGGAAAAAAAGATTCGATTTTATTCAACGACCTAGCGGTCAAGTGATGAGATCTCACCCCCTACGGGTCCCTCTCCCTCTGGTCGAGTCACTAAAGTACCTTAGAAAAAGGGGTATTCTAGTATCTCAATTTCAATTCAAACATGGATTTGATTCACACTCCATGTTCTGAGAAATATTTACCATCCAAAAAGAGGAAAAAACAGAGTCCTTGTCTAAACAAATGCGTTGAGAAAGGACAGATATATAGAACCCTTCAACGAGATATTGTTTTTTCAAATCTCTCAAAATGGAATCTATTCCTGGTCAAAAACAATTGTGCTCGCGCCGACGGTCCAACAAAGAGACGAAGTAGTGGTGCCTACATTTTTGAATTTAAGGAGTCGGATCCGACACATCCAGCAGAGCGAAGCAGCCTACCTTCTCGAGCCTACTTCGCCCAGGCAATACCAGACAGAAATACCAAGTTAAAGAATAAAAGGCTGATTAAAACCTTACCAACCTATATAGATTGACTTCTTTCCTTGCAATTGCAATATCTACTATAAGAATTCTTCTCAAAAGAATCACAAAAACGTTTATTAACAACATCTTCTTTAGTAGAATCTGTGAATTTTGGGATGTAGGAGGATTATTAGTAGAAATACGCTAAAATTCTACTAAAAACGTTTACGAAGAATTTGACAAACAATTCTTCGTCGGAACTACTTCGATAGATGAGATCGAGTGACTCAACTTTATGTTCTTTACTTAGTACCTAACTTGTTTTACCTACATCAGTCAGATAAAGAACCGTGAACGTCAGCTCCTGCGTTCATTTATGAACGCTCGACTTGCCCTTACTTTTTGATAGCTTAGCTAGGTAATTAATTCCTTTCGGATTCACCAACTGGAATAGACCCAAAGGAGGGCATTCCAGTAGTTTGAGGTGCCTGTTACTAAACTTGGGTTAATGGTTATATTCCCAATAACTTTTGGAGGGTACAAGGTAGTTTCGGGCGCTTCTTCCTGATTCAATTAACCAGGATTCAGAAGATGAAATTTCACCCTACCATCAATAGGTTTATCCAGAACATGTACAACACGACCCGATTGGAACGATTCACATTATCTAGAGACCTATAATTAGGGGTACACAAAGGTCGGTTCGGTTCGGTTCTTGGTAGAACCGTGTACCTGTACCTCCCTATGGTCGGTTCTCTACCCGTGTACCTGTACCCTGTACTCGGTTATGTACCATGTACCCTTTTTTCGGTTCGGTTCCGGTCGGTTCCGGTCCTGTACCTTTTTTTTTTTTTTTTGTAATAGGTCTCGTGTAGGTCTAGTTTCATGCAATACATAAAATAAATGCAAAATAGTTGTGCTTTTTGTGAATGCTGCCGCAAGACATCACAACAGTCTTCTTCAACAAGTACTCCAAGAACTTTTTGTTCACTTTCTAGATGTTAACAACTACTGTTTACGCCAACTACTACAATGCTGCGATGCACTTCCTCCAATCATATGATCGTCGGTTTGTATTTACAAATGACAGGGGCGTGAAAGATATGGCATGTTCTCAAGCCAGGGAATTAAAAGTTTATTACTTAAACAAAAATGCAAACAGAACGAGTCATGAAAATAGAAGAACAAACGAAGTATACACTCTCTAATTTTATTCATCAGTCTATTACAGAACTAAGTTGATAATAAACCAACATTTGTACTAGTCATAGAAAAAAAAAACTGGACAGGCACAAAGTCAAGTACCTAAAACGACTTGGCCTGATCAAACCATACAAAATTTGTAATAAGAAGAGTGTCCAGCTATCTTGTATATCCATTATAGTACAATGATCTTGATTCCACATCATATACTTTTTATAACCTAGTAAGCCATAATCAGGTGTGAAAAAGATACAGTGGAGGGTGAATTCTGCAAAAACAAAACACACGAAAGATAACTCAGGCAACTGATGATGGAGACAGATGGTGGGTGCGAGTGCAAGCTAAGAGAAAGAAAGGATGGTCTTTCATGTTGTTTAAAGTGATCTAATTCATCTCATCTAATTTCTTCCTGTAAAGAGCCAAACTCTGCATTGCAGAAACCTAAGTTAGATATACAGAATAAGGTGATCAACAATTGTATTTACAAAGCCAGGTACAATCGGTCCGGTACTGGTCGGTTCCTAGGTAAAACCTGTACCTGGTACCCGGGTGTACTCGGTTTTCATTTTTTGTACCAGTACCATGTAACCTGTACCCTCGGTTCGGTCCGTTTCAGTACGGTTCGGTCCTTCGATTCCAGTCGGTTCCTGTGCATCCCTACTTATGATCTACAATACAAGCTCTTTCCTATACCTTGTAACCAATATTGTCCTTTTTGATGCCTCATAAGGTGGATAAACACACTAACTAAACTCATAATTAAAGAAAATTAGCGACACTAGAACCAACTACACTCGAAGAAATATCAGTCATAGTAGAAATTCCATTTTAACTACGATTAATATCTTTTATAGAAGGAAAAGATATAATAAAATCTCATAATTTACGATCAATTCATTCAATATTTCCTATTTTAGAGGATAAATTATCACATTTAACTCATGTGTTAGATATACTAATACCCAGACCTTCCAACCTTTTCACAATACAAGTCCCTGCACGCGTAGAACCTTGGTCATCGCTTACTAGTTTTCTATCATCCAATCTTGAATGAAAGCTACTGGGTCTCGGTTGATTTCCTTTCCTTTAGCTACTCCAAAGAGCGCAGACTTGCTACGAAACATGGATACAGTTTCGGTTTTTCTTTATAAATTGATGAACAAGAGGTAAAGTTGGTCAAGGTGTCACAAAAGGACGTGCCAATAAGAAACGACCCCTACCGTTGCGTGTTAGCATGCGCATCCGTTTTATTGGGCCTCTCTAATTCGATCCAGCCATAGGTTCCCCAGTCGAAGACCCCACTGTGGTATGCTTTAATAAGACCACCAAGAGCCTCTTTGTATTGGTACACAGGTAAGGAGGTTACGAAAGGAACCTAGCTTATGAGGCCAGAGACTCCTTATTCCCAGATCTCAATACCAGCGAAAGCAGGGTTAACACACTCCGACTAAGATGGAACCAATACCATTCTCTTTGTCCTTGGGATTTTGGTCTGACTCGGAAGGAGGATACTTCTTCTTTTGTTCCTTCCTTATGGGACAAGAAAGTAGGTCAACTTCCTTCATCGAATCCTATCATTCATCTTTTTCTTTTGAATGACTCATATATTCTATGAATTTTAGTTTGAAAACTCTTCTAGGAGTAATGTCATCCGCAAAGAAAAGATAAGTGGGAGATATGCCTTTGCGTGTGACCATAGTAATGTCATCTTACCCTTATTGAACAGTTTAGTAATATTCTTACTAAGAATGTCTTCCATTAACACAAAAAGAAGAGGTGATAAAGGATCACCAACAAACAACGGCTCCTACCGTTGCACGTTGACACATACATCCGTTTTCTCATACAAGAGATGGGGAAGCGCTGATATGAATTAAAGGAAATTGCTGGTGCTTCAGTGAAGGATTTAGACCTAATAAAGGAGAGCGCTCTGATAGCTATCCCATGATTACGTAGGCTCCCTGCTAGGTTTGATCAGAAAGTTAGAGATGCTTCTTTTCTTTTGTCCACTCTCAGATTGGGCAGTAAGGGTCAGAGAACGGAAACCACTCATTCTTAAAACGAACATTCTTAAGACCAAAAAGTCGAATAGACAAAGAAAGACCTTCTTGGCCTACCACCCCCAGCTACTAAGATTTGCTAACTAGATTGGCCCGATGGATGCTCATCTTAATGCATGTATTTAATTTATTAGGATCTATTAGAGCGGGATCTACTTTTTGGGGAATATGAGTCGAAGAAATAACAAGGAGATTTGTACAGGTGGGAAGTTTACTCGCTTTCTTGTCTTACAAGGCCCTGATATGTAGGACATATGAGTCTCTTCGCCCCTCCAAGTCTATAATAAGAGTACCTGAAACCGGATGAGTTATGGTTAGGGGTGAAATGCCACTCGAACCCAGAGCTAGTTGGTTCTCCTCGAAATGCGTTGAGGCGCAGCAGTCGACTAGACATATAGGGGTAAAACACTATTTCGGTGCGGGCCCATCGTTCCTATGGTTACGGTTTAAACGCTGAGGTCCTTTCTATACATCAGAGCCTCTTACCTATTTAGTAACTTGTACAGTTTACACTCTTGCTTAGAATCGAGGCTTTTTTCAGTAGTAGTTGGTCGGCTTCTTCTCTCCTCGAAAGCTCCGCTTCTTTCTCTCGTTGGTCGAGTTCAGAACCTTTCCTGTCGATTACTTGTGGAAGCATAGAAAAGAAATCCGCTAATCGTTGGCTAGTGGCCTCGGTTCGTGATAACAAAGTGGAAAGGCTTTTTGGCATCTTCAAAATTTAGTGATCCGCTGCCAAACTTATTCCAATTCCAACATCTCGGAATCGGATCGTAGGGATCGCCGGACTACTTTGTATCAACAAAGACTCGGCCTATCAATATCGATTCGATCCGAGATCTCTTATTAAGACCAAGATCACGAGGAACGTCTTCAACCAAAATAGAGAATGAAGGTCTTGCAATGAACTATTAATGACTTATTTTAGCTTTTTGACCCCATATTGTAGGGTGGATGTCGAAAGATATAAAAGACCTCCCTCCGAGCCGTACATACGACTCTCATCGAATACGACTTTCCATTGATGAAAGAAACACCAAACATATCCCATACTTTTCGCTCCCACCGACCGGCTGATGGAAATGGACTGAATACTAGAGATATTTGTGTTCATCTTCACTGGTTTGTACACGAATACTCCTCAGTGTGAAAAGACGGTGCAAGCCTTATTATGCCGAAACTTAACTGTTAAATTAGCAACGCTTCTCAATGTCATTTCTTTTCATATGATCTCCTCTTATAGATAGGACTAACAAAATCAAAAAGAGTTTGTATAAAGTTGTCCTTTTTTTATTGTTTGATTAATTATTGATTTTTTTTATATAGATCTTATTATTCCATTTTGAATTTTTTTTATATATTTAAATTGAGGTTCCCACTCAAAAACACACTTATTAAGCCACCTAGGTTGTTCACTTACTTATTATACGTATAGATTTATCCCCTCTTCGAGCTTGAATTGCTCAAGCTTCCTTCATCAGTTGGATTACCCTTTTATGAAAGGTCATTTCTTAAATACCAGAAACTGACGTTCTATCTTGCAACTGGCAATTCCAATCAAATTCTAGCTTTTAAAATTGCTAAATTTTAGGCCAGTCGCTCTTTTAACTCCGTCTTCTACCAAGCCGAGCCACTAGTGGAGTGGTGAAGGAGGCATATATTCTTTTGGTCGGTTACTCTTTGGTTTTTGGCTCGCAATAAAGCTAGGGTACTGATCGAGCCTGCTACACTAGTCTACCTCTTCCTATCTATCTACCTCTCCAGACACAATATCTTGAGTACCTATGATGGTGACCACATTTGCTGGCAGGTGATGTTTGGACATAGAATCGAGTCCTTGTGAATGGGCAGAACCAGGTGCTCTTATGTTACAACGGTAGGGACGATTGCTTCTATTACTGACCAGAAAGACACCAAATTCTCCTTTAGGTGCTTCAACTGCGGTATAGGTAGAAAGAGATGGTACGGAAAAACCTAAAGCTCGATCTCTCCCCCGGATGAACCATATAGCCAAGAGAACCCATGAACTAGAATAGAAGAGCTTGCCCCACCTATGAGTAAATATTTCGTAGTAGCCTCATTAGACCGTACATCTCTCTTGGTATATCCAGATAATAGGTAAGAGCATAAACTGAAATATTCTGGAGCTACAAAGATAGTTATTAAATCGTTAGCACCATCAACCCTTCTTCGTGAACCTAATCCCAAGTGAACATTTCTTATTGAGTTCTCAATTTACAAAAAGATTCAAGAAGCAACCTTTTCTTTTATTATGGTGTGGCCTCCTAAAAGTAGAGTTTCTCTCTTTCCAATCGAGTCACTTCGAACCTTCGGACGTAAAGGCTCTTTAGAGACTCATATATCCTATATGTGAGGGCCTAATCCTTAAAGTAAAATTGCGGTAGAAGATGAAGTTAAAAGAGCGACTGGCCTCAAATTTTAGCAACCGAAAATTTCTGTACTGTAGTAGTATAGGGTTCTTTTAATTACTAGCTTTGGAATAAAAACTGAAGGTCTGGTAAAGCTTGAGTCCGCCGGGTTGGGTTCTAATAATTAATGAAAGATGTTATTTCTCCATATTGCTTTTTTATAATATAAAAAGCTTTTGCAACCATGATCTATGGGTCATAAGACTGTTCTTCCTGGATATTCCAATGGCTAGAGGGACTTTACTTTAGAACGAGCGAAGCCCCATCTTCTAATAGGGAACAAATAAGGGGTTGTTGGTGCGCTTCCCCCATTATTGCTATGGAAGGAGACCTATAATCTTTAATAAGAACTGACTCAGCTCCTTGTTGTTTGAAGGAACCCTCCACTTCAATTGGTCTTTTTTCATAAAAAGCAAGCACAGAGGTTCTCAATCTGATAACTGAATTTACTGTTGCCGCGAGTCAGACTTAATCGTTTGGGATTCAGGATACCTATCGTCCATCAAAACTTTGTATAGAAGCGAGCCCTATTTGTGTCAGCCCTTCTTCGCTAATGAATGAGAGTATTTAGACATACTTGCTAAGCCTAATAATTCCAAGAGTTCGCTTTTATGTTTTATCTTGGATACTTCAATCCAAGATTGGGACGATGGGTGAGAGATAGGGGCTTGTGCTTATTTTATCGTTGTTGCTTGTAACATTATTCACGAGAAAAGTGACTGGCTCTATTTTCATGGGTGAGAGATGTAGGAGGATTATTAGTAGAATGCGCCAAAGATATTATTAGTAACTCAGGGTAATAAACGTTATGAACGTTTATTAGAAAAATAGAAATATGCTTATTAGTAGAAGCTGTGATTTTTGGGATGTAAGAGGCTTATTAGTAGAAAAACGCTAAAATAGTAACTTCGACAAAAGAAGTTACCTATTTCTTTGTACCAGATCTGGGAACGAATAGGATTTCATAAACTGGGTCTGCGGTGGATGACCCATTCCGTGCCCCTACCTCGGGGTTTTCTGGCAATAAAAAGCTGGTTGAAGACGTTTTATCTAAGAATTCGAGAACTTAAAGCTACGCTTGACACCATTCACTGCTTAGCCAACCATACCTCAAATAAAAGTTGGTCGGCGAAAGATAATCAACTAGTTTTGATCTGAGTAAGCTCATAATAGGGAATACCTTAACCCTGGGAACCGGGGAACCCACCAGAGACTGTCCTATTTCGAAATCCTCCTAGTAATTTTTTTAAAATAAGCCAGTGTCCAAATGTCGAGCCTATATGATATTACGTGTACCTTTCTTCATTTCTTTTTAGTGCCGTTCCATCCATTTTAAATTGGACTACAACATTCAAAGCAACTACTTTCAATGTTGCCGTTCAGATGCTTCCACCAGGCTTACTCTCATCTGTTCAGCTGGGTACGAGCCAAACAAGGGCCATACTGAAACCAACGGAATTCTCGACAGGCTTTTACGCCTCCAACCTATCCATTATTTTTTTATAATCCATTTTTAACGAACGAAGCATTTGAGCCAACTCTACGCAAGCTAAATTACTATTGCTTTGTCTTTAGTTACGATTAGATGGGAGTTCTCGGGAGGTATTATTCCCCACACTCATATTCCGGAGATACCGAAACAAAGAAATTCCACGGTCGAACTACCAAAATGACCTATACAAAAAATTCGACGGGCTATTAGCTCAGTGGTAAAGCGCGCCCCTGATAATTGCATCGTTGTGCCTGGGCTGTGAGGGATCTCAGCCACATGGATAGTTCAATGTGCTAAACAAAAAAAAAAAAGTAAGTGGATCTGACCCATTGAATCATGACTATATGAGCTATTCCAACCATCGGGAGAGGAAGAAAGAGAAGATGACAGGCATTAAAGGTCTAGGTGACCCGATATTGTATTCTTTAGTAGATGCATTCTATACTAGAAGTATATTTGATTCCAAGTCGACTAGTGTATTTCAAGAAGACGAGGTGCCTCGTCATTCGGAAGAGGAGGTGCCCCCGCCGCATTCAGAAGAGGAGGTTCCACCGCCGTATTCGGAAGAGGAGGTTCCTCGGCATTCGTCAGAAGATAATCGACAAAAGCACCGAATACTTCAAATAGCTATGAAAATGGCATTATAGATAGAGATTGAATGATTACCATTACCAGCGCGTAGGTAGTCTAACTTCCTATGACCGAGTCTTTTTGGCCCCCGTAAACATGTTTTTTGGATGTATTAAAGAGGGTCTCTCTAACTGGTGTGAGATTATCTAAAAGGCATGCTTTGAACGATTCCCCTTAAAGTTTGACGAGAGATATCCGTAGTATATATAGGTTACGATTTCTTCACTCATGCGATATTGCTAAGGCAGAAAAGATAGAACTCGAATGCTTCTCCTATTGTAGAGAAGTTCCCTAGGCCAGACTGAGCTCTAGGGGGAGTCCGGATAGAGGACATTTTAAACCAGTGGGCCCGCATATGTAGGAAGGCTTAAGATTTCAAACTTCATAACAAAAGCTACCGATTTCACCATAGCGGCTTGCTCGAAAGCATAATAGCCATTCAGCACTCAAACATCGAGATTGTAAGGAGTCAATATACCCACCGATTTCACCTGGCAGTGTTCCTGCCATCACCAATTATACACTTTGTATTCTTTTCCACTTCAGAATATACCCAGCGAATACCAGGGAAGATTGAGGATTTCAAGAGAAACCTCTGATAAAATGCCCTCTCATAACCCAGCAGATAAAGTACATTAACAGTCATTTAGGGATTGGCGACTTACCCATTCAGTGATTTTGGTTGGTTTAGTTTATGCATAGCGAAAAGGAGCGTTGGAATGGTCTTAGCTCCTGAATATTCAGACAATAAAAAGAAAAAAAAAGAAAAAAATGACATTGAGAAAGTTATGAATTCCATTGAGTTTCCGGTACTTGATCAAACAACCCAAAATTCAGTTATTTCAACTACATCAAATGATCTTTCAAATTGCCCAGTAAAAGAGGGCGCCCCTGTACAATTACCCATTGATCTACTTTCCCCCAACATTCTAGGGATTTTTATATGATTGCGGGAAAAGGGATTCCTACTTTGCCTAGTCAAATTATCGATTTGGATTACCTTACTTTCTTCCTGTTATATGGGATAACTTATTTCGGGGTTAATTTGACCTTCTTTCCAATGCACTTCTTAGGTCATTCAGGTATGCCACGTCGTATTCCGGATTATCCAGATGCTCATGCTGGATGGAATGCCGTTAGAAGTTATGGCTCTTATATATCCGTAGTGGGGATTTGTTGTTTCTTCATTGTCGTCCCAATCACTTTAAGCAGTGACTATGCCTGACCCTTGGACATTGGATGGGAGCCCACTGAATACCTGATACTCGTGGGTTCTACTATCACTTGGATGCTTTCTTTGCTCTTGGCTGATGAAACCCCAAAACTCTTCTTCATGTCTATAGATAATATGTAGATTCTATTTGACCGGACTACTTGCTAAGATTATGTAATGATGGATCTAGTTTTCTAGGGATTAGCAGGATTCTCAAACTGAGGAATGACCCGTCGTTTTCGAGAAAAAATTTGTTGCATAAAAGTTTCTGAGTGTGATAAAAGAACTTGGGATCGTTGATCTCTTCCTTCAAGATTGGGATAAGTCGATGTCGGTCGATGATTTGCTTCCTGATGTCGAATTCCAAAAACCAGCGAGAGGTTCTGAAGGATCTCAACTGAACATGAAAGGTTAACCACTTGGTTCTTTGCCACATAACCTACTGAATGGGTAGAAAGTTTAGATTCAGCAGACTTAGTTACTGAATATGAGGCTCCCTGACTTGGTTAGTTAGATGATTGGGAAATTGCGGGGTTAGATTAATTCGTTATTGGTGGGTCAGGTCCATCAGTTACGTCGGGTGGTTCAACGGGTAGAGATGTTAGGTTTCCTGGTTCGTCAACAGTAGTTGGTGCTCTCGAAAAGGCGGAATTAGGTCCATTTGATCTGTCAGTTACATCAAATGGGTCAGCTTGCAGTGAAAGCGAAGATCTCTCTAATGATGAGTTATCCGGTCCAGGAACATTAGTTGGTGATCCTAGAGCTAGAGATCCTGGGTCACCCGGTACGTATATTTCCAGAAAAACCTGTTACATTAAGTTACTATTCGTTCTTCTACTAATAAGCCTTCTTTTGCAAAGTCACTATTCCCTTCCTTATCTTTATAAAGAACGTGTACAACGTTGATTAGTAGCAGACAGTCATTCCACTTACGGTTAATTCTCAAAGTCCTAGCATCCGGGTTCACTACTGGTTCGACTTAAGAAATCGACGATTTCATCTCTAAAGTGCATATACTCAAGTGTAGGGTTAAAAAAATGATTGGTTGACGAGCGGGTAACACCCAGTGTTAGCTTGTCTTCGGAATATGGCATAAAGAAAATGAATTCATCCGTTCTCTATTCTTCATCCTCCTACTTAAAATGAGCTCGGGCATCGAGACTCTCAATCAAGGTATTTTAGAATAAAATGAGTAGGTAGCCTTTTTATATTATAGATTTATAAATAAAGTATTAACCTATAACAAAACAAATAGAAAACGCTACTGTGGCTGTCTAATTTTCTCTTATATTTTATGGAGGAACAAACAAAATATTTGCTTCTTCTCGATGTACCACTGCTACTTCTATTAGGAATAAAGGCATGATTAGTTCCACGAATCTCATTGCACTGAACGTAGAAAACTCCTTCCCGTTGGACTAAAATAGAGATCTGATTTGAACGAACAGGTACATCATCACATTTCACACCTAACGAAGGAACAACCCAACTATGAAGTACACTCATTATTTGTTATTTCCGGATCTTTTTATTGCGTTCACTTACAACAAGAAATAAACACCAGTGTTTGGAGCATCACCTGCATTTTTGTGTATTCTTCTTCCTTTCCTTTGTCTTTCATTTTGTCATATTCCTAATAACCTATCCAATTACAACGTATTAACCGCTAATACACCTTTCATTTATCAACTCTCAGGGACATGGTCTAATCATGAAGGTAAGTTGATGGAATTACAAATAGAGTTGGTATTACAAGTTTATTTGTAGGAGAGGGGATTAAAAATGTAGGGAGCAAAAGAATATCTTCTTATCTATTCTTCTATTCATTTTTTTTATATTAATAACAATTTATGATAGAGGAGATCTTTATCTTCTTTAAGTGTAAGTATTTCTAACTTCGAATTTTCTTCAACCTGCTCATGGCTAGATCGACCGGTTTCGGGTCAAGTAGGAAGAACTAGAAAATTCACCTTTGGAAAGCGCCTACACCTAATAGCTTAAGCTTCTCTCCCTATTTTCTCGCTGACCCATCATGCAAAAGGTACACTGTTAGAGCCATCTGCTCCTTCGACTTATTATTCGCATCAGATTTACGATTTCTTCCGGAAGTAGATGATTATTCATATGCTTCTCACATTCCCTGAATAGCCAGAATATTGAGGAATATCCAGAAAGGCATTTCGGGAATCAGTCTGATTTTTGCTCTGTTCGTTCCGTTTGAAGAAAGGAAGTATCCCGATTGAAAGGCAGGGCGGTACAACCCTCAAGGGAGTGGTTACGCCTAATATGTCGCCCCCTTTCTTCCTGACATGCTATGGTGCCCAGAGGTGGGTAGGAGCAGGTCGAGTCCGTATCGCCGCGGAGCAAGAGCAGTGTCCGGATCTAGAAATCATACACGATATTTAAATGAAATACTGTATGTACTAGGATTCAAAATAATTGATAGTTAGAAATTGTTTTATTACTTATTCTTTATACCACCCTATTGATTGCAACAAAATCTTTTGAAATTTGATTTTGGGTCGAAAATCAAAGCGTTGGGTGAATTAGGTTAATTTGAAGCGCTTTTGTCTCTTCTTTATTAGATCCTCCTTTCCAAGAAAAAGATGAAAGTCAGAAAAAAAAGATTCTACTAATCGCAGTGACCTTGGCTTTTTAGATAATCCTGGTCCTCTATCGTAGGACTTCTAGCTCGATAGTCCTACGGGTGGGTTTCGTTCCAGTTTCGAGTGTCTTCTTGGGGAATCCAACTGGGTATCATCTTAACAACGCTGGCTACATTATATAGGATGGGGGCACTAATTAAAAAGAAAGAGAGCTCGATAGTCCTACGAGTGGGTTTTGTTCCAGTTTCGAGTATCTTCTTGGGAATTCAAATGTCTATCTTCTTAACAGCTCTGGAAACATTATATAAGATGGGGGCCACTAATTAAAAAGAAGGAGTTCTTCTCGTCCCGGGGATTGGAAACTTATTCGACTACTAGATTGGGAATGAACTCCCGAGACCCGTTTCACTAGAACGGATTCACTTTCCCTTGCTGCTTGAATCGAGCTCCCTTATTTATAAAGAAGGGACATCTAATCCTAAGGAATAAAACGAAGGTAAAGCCAAAGCCCAGAAGAAGGGGAACTCAGATCTTGGAAGCCTTTTTGATCCAATGGCTCATACATCTTCTCAGTTTCATTTCCTGTATTGGAAAGTTGAATGGAATTTATCTTGTGGGTGAACATCCTTGTGAGCTCATTTCTTCCTTTTTGCAGCTACTACCGGAATCAGAAAGGGAAAGGGATCAAAGTGAAAATCCCTCTCCATCTGTAAGTCAATTATCATTTTGATTCACTAACGAAATAAGAGAAATCAAACAGAAACTCATGATATGAAGCCCGGTCTTTTCTTTCCCACACACTTGAATACCTAGCTACAACAACAAGATACCCCCTTTAGCTACTAGCGGTTGGGGTGCCACGTAGTTCAAGACCCAATAGGCATAATATTCCCAGGCTTCTCTAGATCCTTCGGTATCTAAGATAATATATAGGTATGAAGACCATGGAGAAGCGCCCGAAACTACCTTGTACTCTCCAAAAATTCCTGGAAGTTTCAACCTTGTTGACTATGGCAGGCACCTGAAGCCAGGCCAAGTAAGAACGGTTTTGATGACATATTGTTTTTATTGTTTAGAAGGCAAGGCTCGTTAGCGGGCTGGAAGGAAGAGTTAAGGATTTACCCGGTGTGAGATATCACATTGTTCGAGGAACCAAAATGTTGTCGATTCCTCCAACTACCGCTTCAAAGTAGTGAGTGTAGCATCCTAAGTATATAGCAGTGCGTCGGCCTTTGATCTATCGATGGATTCTGAAACTTATTTTACTTCTACACGGAGTCGGGCATCATTAACGATGTGAGTCGTTCTTCCCCGGTCAGCAAATCTCCTACACCGGAACGTTCTTAAAAATAGGTCCTGACGAAACTTATATTATCATAGGCTTAGCTGCTCGAAATGCTATAAGACCACAGCTAGGCTTCCAAGTGCTTGGAAATTATAAGCTATATGGGAGGCTTGGATGGTGAGCAAAAATAATTTATAAAGAAGTAGTTGGAAATTGATGTCTATACAGTAAACTGTATGTTGAAAAGGTTGGAAGATCTGTCCAAAGAAGGTGATAGCCCTGTAGATTCGTTCCAAGGTTCGATCCTTCCCAGTAAAACGAGGCGTGTTCGAATGATGATCACAGATCTCAATTTCAAGTTATGTCAAACAAGCCTCTGGTGCTAATGTACTAAATGATGGTCCTTTTGATCGAAATGCTCGTCCCTTTGTTGGGGAAACCAACCAGACTAGGAGAATCCACCAGTTCTTCCTTTCTGTCTATGATCGCTTTGGAAAAACGGGCACCGTGGAAATACATGCCACTCAGACAAAGAAAAATGATAGAGACTTGACCGAAATGGGCACTAAATACATTTAGGGAGATTTCCTCCAAATCACTGGTATGGCTATCGAAATCGTGAGCATCGGCATGTAGGTTCCAGATCCAAGCGGTAATATCATGGCCTTTATCTATTGTTCTTGAGAAATGACCTGGTCTGGCCCATTCTTCGAAAGAAGTTTTTACGGGTATCCTTGAAGCTAATTCTTAAGTACCACTTTATTCACAAAAACCATTAATTCCAAGTCTAGTCTTCCCAAGAATCACCAGTGATTTCACGATCACCAGTTCATACCGACTAACCAAACCCATACCCAGTTTCTCCTTAATTTCTTGACCCACCTTCGAAAGTCTTCAGAAAGAAAAGAATCGTTTCTCCGCCAATCTTTCTAGAGAGGGATCAAAATTAAACCTACTGGAACTTCAGACGTTAAAGAAGCTGATGGTAAGGAGATTCTTGATCCCAAAAAACTATCCAAGGTTGGCGCAGATATAGCATACTTTGGTTTAATTATTAAAGCTTCGTCTATTAAGCCTTTTCAACCCAATAAATGTCCTACATGCCCTTTACGCCCAGTCATTCTGAAGAACACTCTCCCACCCCCACCCCACACCCCACCCTCGTATTACCGCATGGTGAATCCCACAGGAAAGGGAAAGCAAAGGAAGACAAAGGAAGCTCTTAGGAGACGTTTGCACAGGAAAACAAAGGCAGAATCAAGTCATCTTTTACCGGTTAAACACCCATTACAGAATCGATTGGCCCTTTGATAAGAGATCCGGTGGCTTGGACTCATGAGAATCTTGTTCCTTCATCAATAAGATGAGTCTAGTCCTTATCTGATTCATAGCAAGTGGAGCTTTAGGCCTTACTGGAAGGCGGAAGACGTTGAAGAAACCTTCTCAATGTATGGTTCATCGAGTTTGAGACATCAAAAGCTCTAAACTCAGCATGACCCATCAAAAGAAAACACAACTGATTGATAAAAACCATTTTTTTCCAAATTTAATTCAAAGCAAATAATAGTAAAAGAATTGCACAAAAATAATAAAATAAGAATTACCACTTTATTATTGGAAAAATGGATTCCTCCGTCGCCCCAGTGATAGTGATTACCTCATCATGTTAGAAACACTCTCAAAATAATTGTTCGTAGCTCAAAAAGTGTTTACAATGAAGAAATAAAAGTAACACCGAAGATTTGATACAGATATAAACGTTACAGATGTGTTCTCTGTATGGCTGAAGAGAACAGAAATATAATATGGACCCTGGACGCTTCAGAAATATGAAAGAATAAGCAACGGGTTCAGCGACAGTTCTCTGGAGCCTTATGTTCTTCGTACTTATTTTAAACTTCCATGCACCGGGCGGTAGATAATCATCCTGAGATCTTCAGGTCTAGTGGTATTAATATGTTATCTTTCGCTTTTTTGATCCCTTTTCTGTTATTTGGCTCGAGACTACATGCATTCCCTATCACTTTTTCTCTTGTCCTGTAGTCATGTCCTGAAAGGTACTCGACCTAAGTCCATACGTATAGCCAACGAATTCACATCTAGCCTACTTTGGAACTCGATTGAAAGGAGAGGATCTACAGTCAAGGTGACAGGATTCGAACCTATGGCCCTTTGTACCCAAAACAGATGCGCTGACTAGACTGCGCTACACCTCGTCTCTCTGGTGACTATTGGTATGTTTAGTCCGAACATACAAGGATTGGAGGTAGCATTCCACCGATGTCAAGTCATGGACCGGTTCCTCCAACCCTTTTTCTACGTATTAGTGTTCTATATGACCGACATAAGACTCAACTTGTTAGATATTACAGAAGTTTAGTGAACTCGCGCTCTAAGGGCCGACCTTTGGTTAATCAAACCCTCTTCAATTAGAATTGTAAAGTGGGGGACACATCCTTTTAGTTATGCAAGATGGATTACCCTTTTATGAAAGGTCCTGGAAATCCCATATAGCATGAAAGCGCATTCATAAAAAGGCACCTAGCTTACGAGGCCAGAGACTCCTTATTCCCAGATCTCAATACCAGCAAAAGCAGGGCTATCACACTCCAACTAAGGGGGAACCCATTACCTATTGAGCCTCTTCCCTACAAGCTTCTCATATGGGCCAAGAAAAATATTTCTTCTTAGGCAGGCTTTTGCTACCTTAGACGGGTATTCTTGTAGTTCTTCTTGAGGTCAAAGACTCACTTCACTTTGAGGGTTGGTGTGAAAGTGCCCTCCAATTAACAAGTCCTCAAATCCATATGATATTTGATATTCAACGCGTAAGCAACCTGATATGCGCTTTTTAAGCTTGTAAAAGAGGAGTCAACAAGAGATCTTATAGATGGGAATATATACTAGCCACATTAATTGTTCGAGTGCCTTTGTCTCCCTCTCTTGAGTCACTTTCGTGAGTTGCTTCCTTAGTATGAGATACCAATGTATGTAAACATAAAAGCATGAATTCTGAGCAAATAAAAACCCTAACACTGATGAGCTTGCTCTAATAAAACTACTAACACTCAGACTAGGGACAGAGACTCAAACCCGGTTTTGTAGAAGAAAGAGATTCAATTCTATTTTTTTGTCGGGTCTTAACAAGGAGTTAATGGGTGCACTAAAATATAACTAAATTGTTTATATAGAATAAAATTTCACGGGCACTGATCTCAAAAAAAGGTCTCTATGTAGCATACACCCTATATATCTTGAGCGAGGTCTAGCTCTTAGTGTTTCCCAGATAAGAAAGTTAGTAAGCACCCTTGCGCCTGATCTATTTGTTTATATATATCCACTTTAGCTATTTTACAGGGGGGGCGGTACTGGGAATTATAGAAGTCATTTAATTTCCTCAAGCTTTGTCGAAAGAAAAGCAAGTTTGAGGAGGTTTACGAGCTAAATTTAAGTCCCAATCTCTTGATCCCTCAATTATATTCCTACTTGCTTCAAGTAATACAATAGGAATAGCGGATTCGAGCCATAACGGGTAGGAGAAGAGCCCGACTCGGTATTGTGAAAAAAATAGAGGATGCAGAACCAAGACAAGATGATAGGAAATAAGGATCAACCCCTTATTATTTCTTTCTTGCGCCAAAGATATTATTAGTAACTCAGGCTAATAAACGTTATTAGTAGAAATAAAACGTTATTAGTATCCAATAAAAAAACGTTAAAATTCTTATGTTAACAATATCTGATTTGTTTTGTAACAAAGTTTTGTTAGCTTTTCTTTTTACATAACACATTTCTTTTGTCCTCGATTCTCCCCATAGTTTTTTTTTTTTTTTTGAAATCCCGTCATTTGAACAAAAATAGGGGCAGGGCAATCCCTAACTTTCTTTAGAGATTTAGAAGGAATCTCTCTGGGTCTCTACTGACGCTGATGTGCGAAAGCATGAGGAGAAAACATGATTAGATACCATGGTAGTCCATGTCGTAAACGATGAGTGTTCGCCCTTGGTGCAAATCAGGGGCCTAGCTAACGCGTGAAACACTATGCCTGGATCACCATCACAATAACACAGTTACTGCTACACCACTGACCCAGTGTACCAACAAAATATGTTGCATCATGGATAGCTAAAGGCTAACACATGGGATCATACATGACTCTGCACTACTTTTGGCCCTTTATCAAGGGGAGCACGAACGACGAAATGATCTAATGGCAACAGAAATGACGACATTAGTTGTAGCTTCACAACCATTGACTTGGTTCGGTGTGTTACAAGATGAAACTTGAGTTGAGGCGAGAGCAGCCTAGATTTATCGTTATGGACTTCAATCTGGCTCTTAAACGAGATCTTAATGAATGAAAAAGACTAGATAAGTTAGATCGGGACAATAAGAAATACAAAAATAGGAAAGCTTGCGTCGGCCTCTCAATTTCAGGTTCTCGAATCTCACATTATTCAAGCATAAAATTCATCTCCACATGATATTATGCATGGATCAGATACATCATGGCCAATTCCTCAGAAAAATTATGGGCGATTCTTCCACAATGGAATCTGATAAGTGAGATTTTGAGTAAGTGTTTACATAATCTTCTTTTGTCCGAAGAAATGATTCATCAAAATAATGAGTCACCCGTTCCATTTCCTTCTAATATCATTGAATATCATGAATGGCCAGGGGAAGGTCACTTAAATGGGAGAGCCATGTTATGGGTAACCTTCTTGCACGGTTCAGAAAGTACTTGTGTATGTGATGTAAGTGAACGTGTACAAAGAAGTGATCCCAAGTTCTTTTATCCCTTGGATTATAGAATAGACATATACTAGTAGGCAAGCAGGCTCTAGGGCCACAAATCATTAGGTTCAGTCGCTAGTGATCGAACTATTACTTTAAGGTGACTGTGTCCCTTTTCCATTAGCGAGAAAGACAATCCCTTATAAATTTTATTATTGGTGAATACTTCCCTTCTTCAATATCTTCTTTAGAGCCAAGATTATAGACTCTCGCTATATGTAGGGTAGATCTTTCAATATTCTTTCAAAAGGAAACTAGTTATAATTTTAGAAAACCTCTTAGAACAATCAGAAGTAGATTAAGTCGAATAGAAACAGGATAAGCATTAAGGAGATTTGATAACCCTGTCTCTTTGTTAACGTTTCCTTGGTTTACAAGGCGGCTCAAATATTCTTAAAATAATCTTCCTGAACTTTGAGTTAGGCTAACAGAGTAACCAATTCAGTCCTTTTGAATGACTTTCCTATAAGCTCGTTACCCTATCAGTCTCTTTCTAGTCAAAATTTTAAGCTTAGGTTCGTGTTTGGTAACGTGTTCCTAAAGGGTGCAAAAAGGAAACGGTGATGAAATCCGAGTCCTTATCTTGTATGGCCAGTTCTTGCCCTTTACTAGAAAATAAATCCGGATTCAATCCTCAACATATATGCATTACGAAGGAATACAGAAAATCCACTTGCATGGTTTTCGTGGATTGATAGAGTTTTACCTTCCGTACCAGACAGGTGATGAACCGTTGAAGTCGACTCGGGCCACTGACTCCTATGTCAGTGTACGAACCCAAGGGGCTAAGACAATATCGTAATTGTTGTCCTTCCCCATGCAGTTTATATTTAATACTACCCTTCCGTAGGGTTTAAAAATAAAAATAATGTCCAAAAATGTCCCAAAGTGTCCAAGATATCCAAAAATAAAAGAAAATTACAAAAACAATTAAAGATTTCCTACAGTTTTTCTAAATTAAAATAAAAAATAAAAACCCTAAAAAGTAAAAATTAAATAAAAATAAACTCTTTGTTTTCTTTTTCGTTCTTTTAGCTTTAACTTTACTCCAAGTCTTTTAATCACCAAAATCTTTGGCTCAATTTCTTTTTATTTTCGTTCCAAAACCTGTAATACAAAGAAAAATACCCAAAAAACGTAAAATAGAACAAAATAATAAAAATCTAAAAAAAAAACTAATACTAAAAAAAAAAAAAAAAATTAAACTAAAAATATAACCAAAAAAAAATCTGTGTTGGGCGGCGCCAAAAATTGATGTGTTTTAGGAATAGTGGTAAAAGATTCGATACTCAGACTTGTGAAGATTTGATTTTTAAACCTAATTCTTAATACTAATGGTAAAGAAGATTAAATTAAAATTGATTTAAGATTATGGAAAGAACTGAGACTAAGGATTCCACCATTAGCCAATTTTTTAAGTGATGTAGTATTAATAATTATCTTGCAACTCATACATTCAATTGATTCTAAATATTGCCAAAGTTGGATTTTCAAAATAATAGTTGTAAATCAAAAGTATGAGACATCAATAGCTCTAAACTAAGCATGACTCATCAAAAGAAAAAACAACTAGTTGATAAAAATCATTATTTCAAATTTAATTTAAAACCAATAATCATAAAGGAATTGCACATATTAATTAGATAAAAATATACCACTTTATTATTGGAAAAATGGCTTCCTCCGTCGCCTTAATAATGGGGTCTAGCTCCCCATATTGTAAACACTCTCAAGATGTGTATACATGGCTCAAAAATTATTTACAAAGATAAAAAGAGTGAAAATTGTGTAAACAGAGAGTTTATAGCGGCGTAATGGTGTTGTAGTCAACTGTTTCCACTGTTACAAAAGAGAAAGTGATTCCCTTGAAGATAAACGTTGTTGTTGTGAAGATATTCGTTTCAGATGGGTTGAAGAAACAATAACAGCTGAAGATAAACGTATCAAAGGTGAAGATATCCGTTGTCGTTCAGTTGAAGAAATCGTCGCCTATTCCTTGTTCTTTACTACAACAACATCATTTTTTTTTCTTCCTGTTTTTTTTTTTCAATTTAAGCTCTCCCCTTTTTTACTTGATATCTTTGTTATTATAGGTTTAGTAAATCCTAACAACTCCTCCTAACTTCATAAGGACCCAAAACACAATCCAAAACCAACTTCAATTCGTGTAAATCCCAAATCAGGGAGTAAACCCTTTTCCGGCCATAAATCGAATTTTCAACCTGTTTTCTCGGCAGAAAACTTCATACCTGACGTATATTGATATGTTTTGCTTGTTTCTCCAATTTGGTAACTCAAAAACACCTTCGAATCCCTTAAAAATCGACTCCCAAACAACTCAGGATCTATCACACGTAAATGACAAAATAAATACAAAGTCGAGCACTAACAATATAGAGAATTAGGAACAAATTAGACACAAAAATGTGTCTCTCATATCTCTCATGTTGTATATGAGAGGATTAATTTCTAGAGGCATGATAGATCCATCAAATAATCTTATGTCTATTCTGGTGGTGGATATCTTATCACAGCGTCTATGGAGGCAAGAAACACAAAAATTCATTCAAAAATTGCTCTTCACGTCCAAGGCCCAAAACAGGCCCAACGAAAACCAAATCCAAGTTGGTTTCAACGTTTTGCTCATAACTTCTTCATACAACCTCAGAATGACCTCATTCTTTTTGTGTTGGCTTCGTCATTTCATTCTTTAAAAGATAATGAGAAGAAATACTGGATTTGGACGGGTTCCACTTGGTATTTTATCCTTCTTCCTTCGTAATACCTCACTTCCTTACTCATTCGAACACTTTGTAGCTTCTTTTTGGATGATTCACTTAATAAAAGACATAAACTAGAACATAAGCATAATACAAGATAATATGTAAGAATTGTAGCAAATATAAACAATGGATCCGATATAAGAATATGTAATATATGCACTTATCAGTACCTTTATGGTACAGTTGATGTTGGCTTGGAGTTTGTGAAGGAAAATGGACACAATTAGTTGTGTATTGGTTATGTGGACTCTGACTATGCTGGTGATCTAGAAAAGAGGCATTCAACTACAGGGAATGTGTTTACCTTGGATGTGGCTCTCTTAACTCCTGAAGCATAAAAAGGCATTTAAAGAGGCTAGCTATATGGTTACAAGGTTTGATAAATTACTTGGGGGTAGTACATGATCAACTTTATATGCATTGTGATAGTTTGAATGCTATCTATTTGGATAAGAATAAAGTGCATCATGCTATAACCAAATATATAAAAGTTTGATTTCACTTTGCCAGATAAATTATAGAAGAAGAAGACATGAGACATGCATTCTCCTTGTGAAAATCGAAACCAAATAAAAACCAGCTGATATGTTGAGAAAACTAGTATTTGGGGTTATGTTTCATCATTGCTCGAAATTGATCCACGTTTTCCTATTTGGTGAGATATTTTTTTTTGGGCAGAGGCTCTTAGGAACCTAGGGGAGGTCTTCTATCAAGGCCATTAAGTGAAATACGGTCGGCTTGATTCCTTGCAGAGGATACGTATGCATCCATTGGTGCAACTGGCGTTGGAAGATGGAGGTGGTTTCGTCATTGACTGTCTCATGCATAAATTTATATTCCAAGGTAGAGAATATTATTGGATATATAGGTCAGTGGGCCTGAGTTTTAAATAACTCAAATTAAACATAATTAGTCGGTGGAGGAAAGTTGGGATAATCCAATTGGTTGGTCATTAATTATAATTAGAATGGAGATTTTTTTATTACTCTTAATTATTTACTTGATCTTAAAATCTAGGAATTTAATATCTAGTTAAGGAAATCTATTTTTGTAGGATAAATAATGTTCCCTATCTATGTGTATATAAATAACCAAGTTGCAAACCTAATCAATTCTCCAAAAATTCTTTTTCTCCTCCTCCTCCTGGGTTTTATATATTTTCTCCTTTATAATAAAATATAAAAATTTTTATTTCTTTCCTAGGATTCAACCTCGTTAAATTCTTCTTCTTGTTTGTGTTATTTACAATTATTAGAATATTATTGAGTAGCTATGCAAATCGCTTATGAGCGTTTTAGCGCAACAGGTTCTCAATTAAAATTAGCAGAGATTTGTTCTATATTTCTTTTTCTTTCTTGGCTTAGAGTATCTCTCTTATTTATTTTCCTTTTTTTGGGTTTTCAAAATGATTTTCTTTTGTTTCTCTAAAATATTTGGGAGTTATTTTAGGGTGTTAAATGGGGGTCGTCTTCTTTAAGTTCTGAAAACAATTTCTTCTGTGGTTTTGTGGTTCTTCATCTTGATTGAGCCATCTTTCTTCTACTGTTATTGTTCTCTTTTATTATAAATTGTTTTTTTATTTCCTCTAACTAGTGTTTCTTTCTCAAATTTATTGAGTCTTCCTAAATTTATTCGCTTCTATTTTGTTCTGGATCGATTTCACTATTAAATTTACCTGTATCCGTCGTGTTTTATTTTGTCCTTGGTTTAAGTCGTTATTATTAAGAAAAAGAGGATGTTTTCTTCTATTTGGGGTTTGAATATGCCGGATCGGGTGTTTGTACGGTGCAGGTACCCCATTTGTTTTTTTTAGTGCATTTTGTATTTTGGGGTTTTAACCACTTTGTCTACACTTAGGACAACCCATTTTTATCTATTTGTCTTCTGTTTTTGCGTTCAATTTAAGTTCTTCTCTTTTCCTTCTTTTCCCAGCTCTTATCGTGATAGCACTGTTAAGCATTGGTAAATTTTAGTTTATCGGAAAAAATCATTTGTATTGCTAAAACAACTAATTTCTACCCCTTTCTTTGAGGCCTAAGTACCCCAGATCCATCCTTTTCACATTATGTCTCCATATTTTTTTTCGCTAGTTTATTATGTAGCTTTTGTTTTAGTTAAATTTATAATCCATCTAGTTTACTTTTTGTGTCTTGTCTAAGTTTATTTTTTCTCAATTACTTAGGAAGATGAAGGCTCGTATGAAACGGCTTGATGTTGAATTTAATGTTGGAAATTATTATCTTGGTTTGGCTTTTATGAACCGGGCTACGATTTTTTGTATCCATTATGAGATACAACTTTTACCCAACAAATGTTTGACTGAGAAAAAGACTAAAATGGCTTTCTCAGTCATTAAAAAGACACTTTCATCTTGTATAAACCATCGTTACATTTATATCAACATTGATAGAAGGATTCAGGATCATATCTTGATAGTTCTATTTATCATCTTTTACAACCTTTTTATGGAGGTATAAAAACATCTCAATAGGTACCGAAGAAGAATGAAAAAGTTCTTTGTATTTGAAGAACTATAAATATTGCTTAGAATTTTTGTTTTTAGATACAGTTCCCCTTTTTCCTCAGAGGAAGGTTACGTTTATATAGTCCGCATAATAGTTTGACTGAATTAATATATATATATATATATATATATATATATATATATATATATTTAAAGCAATTGAATTAATATATATAATAAGTTAAGTTTACCTTCAAAAAGAAAAATATATTAAAATATCTTATGATTCAATATATTAACTCTAAAATTTTACCTTTATAACTAACAAATTCTTTTGATCATTTAACTGTTATATATTAGGTCATTAATTTCTACTTCTTTTCTTTCTTCCCTCTCCTTAAAAAGAAAACCCTAAAATTTTCTTATTTTTCTTGCTCAGATCTAGTCTTTTTGGGCTAGATCTAAGCAAGGATTTTTAGCTTTTTAATGAAAAAAAGTAGTTTTATTTATATTTTTAGGCTTTGTTTTTTGTTGTCTATGGACATATTTTTTCGTTATTAGGGCGATCTTTTCTTCGTCTTTAGGACGATTTTCTCTTCGCTCTAATAGTGATTCTTTCAAATCTCCATGGTGTTTCTTGGCTTGTTATTCTCGATTCATCAAGAACATCAACGATTCTGCTCGGCATCGCTTTAGATTCATCTTCAACAAGAAGCATTTAGCGCATCCAGATTCGTTTGGATCTACAAGATTTTGGGAAAAACACTCTATTTTATTTAGAGCATCTCTTATTGAAGAATAAAATCATCTTAAATGGTCGGAGTTGATTCCGGTTCACACCATCATTCATCACTACTACATCTACAAAAATTGGATATCTTTGTGGTTCATGGCTCTTTCTCTTCGCGATGTACTTGTAATTGGTTTCCTCGTTTGTATTTGGGTTTTGATTATCTTGTATTTTGGTGTTTTTGATAATCTTGTAAGCAATCATGTAATCAATATTTTAGTTTGAATGAATTGAAATATGATTTCCATCAAAAAAAAAAAAACTTAAATAGGGATTTGATGTTTTTGTCCTAAAAATTCAATTTGGGATTATTTTTTCTCTTTTGTAACTAAAAAGAAAAAATCAAAAAATTAGGACCTAACAAACTTGGGCTAAGTCCTCCTCATTACATTATTGTTCAGACATTTATTTCATGGGGTGGATTAGAATACCAAGCCCCTAACAAATTTGCGATTACTAATATATTATTGGAGACTTGAAAAAAATTAAAAGATCAAATACAAAATGAATCATGATTCTCATGTTTGTATAAATGATAATCTACTTTAAATTTGTTTTGTTGACATCCCAAATATCTTGGAAAAGAATATTGGCCGTTTTGACCTAACATCTAGGCTTCATGGCCGAAATTTTGCTATTCTGATAGGAATTTGTGTATTGACCCAAAAAAGCAATGATTTGTAGAACCAATTATTGTATACATATTTTTGTCAAAAAAATATATTTACGCATATAATAAATTAAATGTACTAGATTACAATAGAGGCTATGTGTTTAACCAAAACTGACTCAGGTTAAAATGTGTAGGAGATCATAGGGTAGGAGAATAAAAGGAAGAAAAGGAGTTGCATTAGAGACTTAAAAAAGAACCAGAGAAACGAGAGAGATAGCAAACCTGGGGATCAAAGACGTATTGATGATGATAAAGGTCACGACTCAGGGAATTTTAAGATCAAATTAGTAAAATTATGGGATAATTTGGAATATGTCCTGGATTTTATGCCTCAGTTGAGGATATGTCATGTAACGGTCGGAATTAAGGGATATGTCCCAGCCATCCATTTAAACCGTTAAATGATCAAAAACGCACATGTGTGAGGTCGCACGTGCCAAATACGGACAATAATACCCCTATCATTTAAAATTGATTTCCACATGTCCCAAATTGTAGATTATCGACAGGTGTCATCTACGATCCGACGGAATTTTTTTTTTAAAATTTTGAAAGCGTAAGAAACCCTAATATTCTCGAAATGACCTTACTACCCCTTAGTTTTATAAAAATAACAAAAAAAACTTTTGACTGTTATGCTAATGGTATTGTCTGAATTTGAACCTGTTGCAAGTCTGAATTTGAACCTGTTGCAAATAATCACATTTTGAAAACAAACTAAGTACTAGTATTGTCTGAATTTGAAAGTTAAACAAAGAAAATCCCCACAAACGCAACCATCCATGTGTTTCATAACATTCAAAAAATATAAAACTCACAAATCAAAATGAACTTTAGGCTTCCTTTGTCTCTTTGAGCCTGCATCATAGTTGAAAGTGTTAATAATCTGCTTGACAGGGCCAGTTCCTTTGTTGATATTACTAATGGACATAGTCAAACCAGCTCTAGTTGTGTTAGTTTTGGCATGTTTCATTTTTGGCTTAGTAGTTGTGGATGAAGAAGTAGCCGCAGTGGTATTCTTAGGAGATTTAGATGATGAAGTTGCAGATGCACTTCCCCTACTCCTCCGGATCCTGGTGCCGTTGTTCTTCTTCATTGGAGTTGAAGTTGTGGTATCAAAAGAACTTCCATTCACCTCACACTCTACTCTGGCTTTCTTCTTGGGATTGGATCCAACTTCTCCATCCTTACATGTTCTTCTGTTGTGATTAGTACCACCACATGTGCCGCACTTTCTACCACAATGTCAACTTGCTGTATTCAAAGTCAACCATTTGCCTCCTTACAAGTACACACAGACGCAAGTACAGAACTAGACCTCTCTATCTCTCTTTCATACAAGAGTTGCGGGACTCCTCCTTCAACTCTTGATAGCAACTGCATTTGCAGCAGGTCATGAAAACAAAAACATATATCAAACACAAAACCGTTATAGCATAACAAGAGCCTAATGCCAAAACAAAAATTGTTCTGAGCCTGAGGTGACAAACAACACAGTCTAGTCACTCTAGTTCCTTGTCAGCTCAATAGTTGTCACACAGTTTATATTATAGGTGATATGTGTTGCTGAGATGAAGAAAACTGTTCAGAAAGTATAGATGTTTTATATTTTATAAAAAAACAGTAACATATGACTATCAAATGGCAATTCGGGAAGGTGAGATTTGTATCGGAAAAGACATTTCAACAATCTCTAATTAAATATTTTGAATCTTGATAGATATAATGAATCCTAGATGCGGACATTTGGACGAACTTACCTCCTTGTATCACTGGACTCTTGCACTGGCCACTTTCAGTGCTGCCCAAAACAGTTGAAGTTCATGGATTGCTACTTTCCTTCCCCAGCAACTGTAACCAAATCCCATTGCCTCAAAATTGATCGACACCAATTTGCTAATATATGACATGATACAACATACACAACAAAGAAGTTAAAAGAAGAATTATGCCCTAAACAAAATGTTAATCACAGATCTAATTCAGGAATCTATGAGTAGTAATTCACAAATTCTAGCAGATGAGACCATTAGCCAATTCAGGTAGCCAAACAAAACCTTATTCAATCAGAACTATGCACAATCACATTATAGAAACTTTAAACACCAGGTGCAATTTTGCAGAGATGAATAGAAATGACAAAATACTGATCACATTAGTCAGAAACAAGTAGATTTTAGATTTCTCATTGGTATTCAACCATTACACACATAATATTTAATATTAACATTGTTTACAGGAGAGAAAAAAAGCAAAGCCTAACCCCCAATTCCATAGAGGGTTCCTCCTTGTCTCTTGAGGGCATAGACAACACCCATAGCAGTAACAGTTTTTCTTCTAGCATGTTCAATGTAAGTAACAGCATCACGAATTACATTCTCAAGAAAAATCTTAAGAACACAATAGATTTTAAACGAAAACTGAACGGTGACTAACAATAATACATGTCATTTCATCAACAAATTTCATGTTTCAAAAAAAATCCCCAAATCAGAAAACCCTAAAATCAATTTCACATAAACCCTAAATTTATAGTTGTTATTAGACGAAAATTGAACACAATAGATGTGAGAGACACAAAAAAAAATAAATGGTTTGATGAATTAACCTGTTTTCAGTCACCATGATGTTGGTTTGAGAAAGTTTCATGATGATAAGAACTAAAAGTGGCGAGTTCTTCTTGCTAACAATAACACACACTTTGATTTGAAAAGCTTGATTTCACGACCTTCACTTACTCATCTTTGTCTCTCGATCTTTCGATTTCTCTCTGTCTCTCGATCTCTCGATTTCTCTATGTCTCCCTCTCTATTTCTCTCTGAGATTTCTTTTCCTTTCTCTTTCTTTTCCTTTCTCTCGAGTTCTCTTCTCAAAGAAGATAACTACACTGCATGCATGTACGATAGAAACATGTCATAAGAACCTGTTACATCTTAACACGTTTCCACACTTTTGTTATAAGACCGTAGGATCTAACAAGTGTCTCCACTCTTTTAATCGGACCGTAGGATTTAGCTAAGGGTAGAAGTGTAAAACTGGGCACACGTGTAAACCCACACATGCGAATATTAATCATTTAACGGTTAAAATGGATGGCTGGGATATATTCCTTAATTGCAGCCGTCAGTGGACAGATCCTCAAATGTATGGGTAAATACCGGGACATATTTCCAATTTTCCCTAAAATTATCATTTTGTTTTGTTGTCTACCTCTCAGCTATATATGCAACTGGTTGGGTGCGCTAGCTAATTCGACCCCGTTGAAGGAACCTTCTCAATATATTTCACCCTTTTTCCCATTTTCACTCTAGGATGATTCAATGTTAATACAAACAATTGTCTTTGACTAGGGTTGTTGTCCATAACCAAAGTTTAATCAAAAACATATATCTAACCTTTTCTTCGCCCTAAGATAATAAAAAACAATTTGGTTTCTAAACCATTTAAGAAAATCCAACATTAGGTTCATTCAATTATTCACGGTTTATATTTTTTTTTGGATAAACTGAAATTTTATTATCTTTAGGTTGCAGTTGAGTTTTGGTCTTTTGCCAGAAGATCACAAACTGCTATAGAGAATCAACATAAGTTTCTATTACAGAACTAGGTTCCCTCACTGACTTAGCAATGGAGTCTGCTATCTGGTTATCATCACATTGATAAATGAAAGATTACAATAATTAATACTAGATACTAAGTGTTTGGTCTCCTGTATTATGTTTTTGTTCTTCCATTGAATAAGTAGAGATTTTCCCGTAATAGATTCAACAACCATTTTTGCGTCTGTTTTAACATGGATCCTTGATAGTTGTGTTCTTTTTGCCGATAACAAAGCTCCACGTACATCCATACACTCTTATGCTTCCGGGCTTAATATTCATTTGTCCTTTGATGCCCTGGAAAGTACATGTATGATCACGTAACAACACTAGTATCCAGTTGATTAGGTTCATGATCAAAGGATGCATCAACATTATATTTTAAAATACCTTCAAGTGGTGGTGTCCATTAGGGATGCACAGGAACCTATCGGAACCGAAGGATCGAACCGGAACCGACGGAACCGAACCGGAAATAGACCAAAACCGAGGAACTCGGGGCGGGTACAGGTACCTGTACCATAGGGAGGTACAGGTACTCGGTTCTACCTAGGAACCGACTGGAACCGAACCGAGTGTACCGAACTATTTTAGCCTTTGATTAGATTTTTGAGTTTGAATCCCATCCGTCTGTGTTAGGTTACTCGATCGACATTTCATCTGTGTGTGCAAAGTGAAATCAATGAATCAGACATTTCTTCTGTTCATTTCTTCTGTTCTTCATCGAGTTAAAGACCACCATCAGTAGATACTCGAACGAGTTGAAGACCACCATCAGTAGATACTCGATCGAGTTGAAGACTACCATCAGTAAGATACTGTAGATTCAGTACCACCTTCTTCTTCTTCTTCTTCTTCTTCTTCTTCTTCCTCTTTTTTTTCTTCTTCTTCCTCCTCCTCCCTAAAATTCTTCTCCCACCACCGAGATTCAGTTAGTCCTTTGGCTCATGTTTCTTTCATTGATTTTTTGGAATCTAGTAATCTTTTTTTTTTCAATCACTCCATCTTTCTTTTTCTAATCAGTAGCAATTCCTCTTTTATTGGCAAGTCTGCAGCTGCAATTATACTAATAATCGTGAAAGATTTGACCTGTATACTTTCATACTTTTGTGATGGTGCCCTTGGGTCACTTTATGTACTCTATACTAGTTTTCATGGTACAAATCTCGAATTCGTATTAATGCAATTCATAGCCAGATGGTTCTTTAGAATTTTTTGGTGAAGAATTAAGCTTATTTTTAGGTGCATAATGACTTTTTCAGAGGAACCTTTAGTATCAAGTACGGTGAAATTAATGGGTTCATGAGTTAGATTATTGTATCAATTATTATGTGATATTTCAATATGTAGGTCCTGGTATATATTCATGTTTGCGTAAGTTCCTGTAATTTTTGAAATAAACAGTAAACACACAGCTAGGATTAATTGTTTCTTAGTTTTAGTGATGTCCTTGTGATACAAAAAAGTGTCTGAATGTCAAAATCAGGAACAATTTGAATGTTGAGTTCTATTGGTATGCTAATGCAGTTCCAGTCTTGAAATTCTTGTTTACCGCTTGAAGTATATTCTGATAAGGTTCCATCAATTAGTGTTTGTTGTTAATGCATTCAACTTTAGATAATAACAGAAATATATTCTATTTCCTACATGTTTCTAGATGATATGAATCAGTCTGACAAAGATCAAGGGGTTTCCGACTCAGTTGAAGGGCTAAAAGAGCCTGTTTCCAAGAGCAACGAGGTATCGTTAGTAAAAAAATAATCGCCTGAACATCCGCATTTGATATCTGGTTCTGACGCTTCAGTATTTGCTGCAGATGGAAGAGGTTCAAGCCATTTGACCTTATTTTCTAGCTTCACTTTTGTCTTGCATAATATATAACATGTGTTAGTTAACTTTGTTTGAAGACTCATAACCTCGTTTTTCAGATTCACTAGCATATTCTCTAACTTCCTGAGATATTTGAATGTCATAACTGGAATCGTATGTTTGAATTTTTTTTCTTTTTTTTTTCTTCTCAACTCTTTCTAGTGCAAGTAGACTTTTATCCTGGATCAGTGCCTGCTCTAACATATATACATGGTGAATTCCTTTTTTCCTTATAGATATGAGTACTTCTATAGGAATTGCTTAGAGGTGAGATACTTGTTGGAAGCTTGTGATACCCTTTAAGAGGATGTTCTTTTTCGGTAGCTTGCTTATTTTAGTAAAAACGAGTTTAAGCGACCGAAATCTTAGCAAGAGCTCGAAACATTAGTCGCTTTAATAGTTTAAGCATCTAAAATTGCAACTGCCAGAAATTTTAGCGGCTATAAACCTGTGTCCCCTATTATTTAGCAACGACAAAATGTGTTTAATCGCTAGATCCTTTGTTCAAGTAATTTATAGCAACTAAAAAAGTGATCATGTAGCTATTTACTTTGAGGCACTGACTCGTAGCAACAACAAAATAAATTGGTTGCTCAAACCTCTCTCAGAAACTAAGTTTGAGCCACAACCAAATATGTTTAATTGCTAGATCCGTTTTTCAAGTAATTTATAGCAGCTAAAATTGATCAAGTAGCTATTCACTTTGAGGCACCGACTCGTAGCAACAACAAAATAAATTGGTTGCTCAAACCTCTCTCAGCAACTAAATTTGAGCCACAACCAAATATGTTTAATTGCTAGATCCGTTTTTCAAGTAACTTGTAGTATCTAAAAAAGTGATCATGTAGCTATTCACCTTGAGGCACAGACTCGTAGCAACAGAAAATGAATTGGTTGCTCAAATATCTCTCAGCAACTAAGTTTAAGCCACCACCACATGTTAAAAAATGAATTACTTGAGGGAGAAAAATAAACCGTGTGATCAAAATCCATCAAGGCTTTATACCTAGTTCTATCTGTCATACGGATTGTGATCCGTGTGACTCATTGGGAAAAAATCGTATTTGTCCATTTTAGTATGATTATACTTGGTTATAACACCTTTTTTTTATTATATTATCTTTGTCTAAATATTATATATATTTTAATTAGTAAAATATTTGTATATTTAAATATCGAGGAATATGTATTTATGGAACAAAAAAATTAATAACCTAAGAAATTATTTTTTGCTTATTACTTCTAAGATTGATTTATGTTTAAACTATTTTTTAATTTTGAGAAATTATTTTTGATTATTAAAATTTAAAAATCAACAAAATAAATTTTGCATAATTCTAAAATGACTTGTATAAAGAAAAAAATATTCCTGAAATCTCAATAAAAATAAAAAACAGGCGCCGACTAAGAGGATCGAAACCCTTGACCACGGGATTAAAAGTCACGCGCTCTACCACTGAGCTAAGTCGGCTTTTTTGTGTATTTTTAAGGTCAAGTTGAAAACTCCAATCGGTTTTTGATATTGTGATTTTGATGGAGCAGGGACTGGATGAACAACTAAGATTTTGGTGATAAAATTACATGTGGGGTCAGATATATAATTGTGGGACCTACCTGAAAATTCTAAAAATGTTACCTGTTGGACTTGAATTTTCTATGATTATCTGGATGATCTGATTCATGTAATAATTTGATTCAGAAAGACAATAGCACATATTACATAATAGAAATATGGAAAATTCTTAGTACAATGAAAAAGATAGAAAAATTTGAAGCTGTATTTCATTTGTTTCAATTTTCAGCCAAAAACAGTTACATTTTTCGGAGTTAGAAACTCATACCGTACAAAACTTTCGTGTTCAATGACTTGTCTATTAGTCTCATTCTAACACTAAAAAATGGAACTAGTAATAGTGGCCACTATCCACTGTCCGACTTTGGATACCTTCCGAGAAAGCTTTGACGAGTCCAACAGAATTTAACCCAACTTGACAGTGTTGAGTTCTTCACCGCAAGCAACCCAACATCCACCAGGGAAAACTAGCTAAAGACAGGTAAATCTAAACTTATACCACAGGTCCACCATCTACCTCTTTCACCTCAGATAACTGCAGTCAAATATCAATATTCATAAGATACCATTGGGGAATACTCAGAGAACTCATTGAAATCTCATAATTCAGTGCCTTACCTCAAGCCAAACTGATGTAGTTTCACTTCCTGTAAACAAGTATTGCCCAAGAAAAATGGTGTCTCCTTTCTTTACTGCCTGCACACAATCATATACCTCAGCACCATAGAACAAATACAACCAAGTCACACATAGGTAATTCAAAGATGAAAATTGGAAGGGAACACTTCGATTGTCATCCTTATTTCTTAATCAAGTCTCCTAAGGGCTACCTCTATCAGCATCTAGGGTCGTTTCTATATGTTATAAAGTATCATATCTCTCTTTCTCAAAGTGTTCTAATCTCTATCATTTCTTGCTGATATCGATGATCATGATTACCTAATTCTCTAGCACATATGATGTGTGGGGTGAGAGAGAGAGAGAGCGAAAGATTAATAAATTTAAGGCAGTAAGAGTAGGTGAATTATGCACAAAGTTCCTCTGTAAGAAAGTCTCATCACTAATTAACAAATCATTCTTATTTTTATTGGAGTTGCTTTTGATTAATTAAACAATTAAACTAGAGTCTGGTTTCTAGAAAAACTAACAATACGGGTCTGCTTCCCAGAAAGTTAAAACTTGTTCAAAAATACTTCTGATGGGTGGGACAGTAATATACTTCTGTTTTTTTATCAAAACCCTAAACAAAATTCTCTCTTTCATTTTCTACATTTGCTTTTCTCTCACTCCCAATTTGAGCCGCCTTAGGAGAAAACTAGGGTTCCATTTTCGACATTTGCTTTTCGACTGCAGCATCACCACCATCAGCGCCGAGTCAGGGCTCACTCTTCTCATCGTCTCTGTTCTCCAATCTTGTTTTTGTTTTTCATTTGTTGAAGATTTGTTGAAGATTCCGAGTCAGACCTGCACATCTCTGTATGTATGTAAAATCTTGTTTTTGTTTTTCATTTGTTTAAGATTTCGGTATTATGAACAAAACCTCAATCTTCTTGTTTATGTTTTTGATTAATTAATAACTAATCAGGCTTTTTGATGAGTAGAAAATGGGGCTGAAGTTTACCTCTATGGCTATAAACATCTGTGCCATTGAGATGAATACAGCTACCCTAAAATAAATAATCTCTTCACTAAAACCTTTTGCTGAAAGTTTTATTTCGCTTAAGAACAGAAAAGAGATCGTACATCTTTGATTTTTTTTTGTTCAATTTCTGTAACTTTGATTACTATTAAGATTTCGAAATTAGAAAAGAAAAATTGAGACAGTGATGATTTCTTTGGTCTCGTTCGTCGTAATGTATGGAATTAATATGTACTTGCCGATCATTCTACTAAAATTATGGTAGTAGTATTAATGGTATTTTTGGCAACGGTTGTGGTGATTCAGTTGGTTGTTGTGGTGGTGGTATCTTAAGCAACAGTTCTGGAGATTCAGTTGGTCGCCTTTGTGGTGGTGGTGATTCTGTTGGTTGTAGGGGTAGTGCGATTAAGGACTGAGATTGATATTTCTTGAATTGCATATCATTCTGGACTTCATTTAATGGCTTTTCTTTACATTTTCTCAATCTAATTGCTCTTCTTTCCTCTCTTTCTTTTCTTCTCCATTCTGCTGCAGATGGAGATGTTGATCGTGTTTTTGGAGTTGGAGATTCTGTTGGTTGTTGGGGTGCTCGTGCAGGTTCTGGTGATGAAATATCTTGTTGACATGCTATGACCGTTATGGTTTTTGGATAACTGATATATTGTGTGTCGTACGATTCAGGTGTTGGTGGAGCTGATGGTTGAGGATAATGGGGATAACTTGGTTCACCATATTGATCATGGTATCTCTGCCTTTCATGGTCGGGTTCCCAAAACGATTCTTGTCTTAGATCAGGAAATGAAGTCAACAATAAAGTAACCAGAATGGTGGTTTATTATCTTCCTCTTGTTCCATGGTATAATTTTAAGATTCTATAGCTTTTTGGAGCTCTCTATGGAATGTGGGATAGATATATGTATCACTTATAGTAGTGGTGATATCACATATTTACTTTATTGTTGACTTCATTTGTATGTACGAAAAATCAATGATTGTTACAACCTTAACATTAAGGTTTTTGTTAACTCTATAGTGCGCAGGTCACTGTTGCAGCCTTGCAGGACTATTTCGAGTTCATATAATGATTTGGACCCTGTTAAGGAGACTATTCGAGTCTTCGATAACCTTGTGGGACACTGTTACTTGTTAGTAGTGGGTTGGGTTATGGATGAAAAATGATTGAGTGTTGTGTTCTTACTTGTTTGATTTTTTTTGGATTTTGTAGGTTGAGTATAGTTGCAGTAATGCAAATTTGGCGAATTTTTTCGAAGCTTAGAAGTGGTTAGATTCATTTTTACTGTTTTCTGTGATCATGTCCTGCACATTAAAATCATATTTACGTGTCCATTCACATGTTGTTTTGGTGTTGAAATCTGCAGGTTGTAAGTGAAGATGGGAAGAAGGTCGGGCGTCAAAATCCATTCACCGAGTTAGATTTGGAAGAATTATTGTTATGTATCATGTGTAGATGCAGTGTATGTGGTTCAATCATTGCAACCATTTTCTTAATTAGATTAATATAACGACTATTATACTATTAAGTTTTTCTTATTTGTCCAAGAGATTTGGATTGTTGCCATCTGAGTTAGGAACTGGTAACTATTTTCATTTATCTCTGTCATATTAGTATTATCCATGTTTTCCCTGAATTTTTCTTACTGTAAATTTAATTTCCAAATGGATGTGTCACATTAACTGACCATTATTGTTGTTGCAGAGAACACTCAAGCTGGAGAGACCTCACTGCATTTGAAGGTGGTCCTTAAAAATCTTGGATCCAATCATTTTCTTTGTGGGCAACTTAGTTAAGCAAAGATCAAGGCTCTCAACCAGCATTACCCGGATGGAGAAAAATAAATGATTAGATAGTATTTCTTTTTTTCTTTCTTGTAAATAGTGTAATTTTCTTAAGAAATGATATAAACTAAATTCTGTGATACAATAAAATATAATATAATTTTTAATTTTTAATTTGGTTCATAATTGTTCCGTATTAATTTTACTTTGGGATTATCTAAATCAGAATAACGAGCAACCAACTTGAGTAAAAAACTTTGATAGCTTAAAAGTTTAAGCAATCAATTTTAGACCAATCAAAACCAAAAATCACTTTCATTTGATAGTTTAAAAGTTTAAGCAATTAACTTAAAGCCAATCAAAATCAGAAATTATTTTTAGCAAACAAAAATTTAAAAGCTTAAAACTTTAAGCAATCAAGTTGAGAAAAATTTTTGCTACCTCAAAAGCTTGACCAACCAACTTCAGACCAATCAAAATCATAAATCGCTTTTACCGAGCAAAATAATTTGATCGCTTAAAACCTTAACCAAGGAAATTTAGCTCGAGTTGCTCCATGTATCTATCAACTAAGTGTTTTAATTGCTTTAGAATGATTGGTATATCTGAAGCGATTGGTAGTTTACTTGCTACATTGGTTGGTCTTCATATTAAGCGATCACAGTTTTACTTGCTTCATGTTAGTTGGTCTAAATGTTAGGCAATGAGAAAAGTACTCGCTTTAGGTAAGTTGGTTTATTACTAGAGCGATTGCATGGTCGCTCAAGGCTTTGACATACATGGCTTTGGGAACCAACGGAGCGAGTGCCACTTTTAGTCGTTATAACGGTTATAGCGACTTAGAAGGGGCTTTAAGCGACTTAAAACGAGTAGTCGCTTAAACCCATTTTTTTTGTAGTGCATGTTGTTGTTATTAAAAGAGAACTGCTGGCCTATTCAGATACACTACTGAAGTTGCTCATAACAGTATCGATCAATGTTAATACCTCTCCATACTTTCCTTGCATGACTACATTCAAATATTAAATGCTCAATGGTTTCACTACTACCAGAGATACCACATTGAGTATCAATACTTCCATTGTTGAGTGCCACTTGCATCTTGTAGAATTGAGATCTCTAATGCATTTCCAAGCAAAGAGCTTTATTCCATGAGAAGTGCTGCATTTCCATATTTTCTTCTAAATTGAAGACTCAACAGTTATGCCATTTATCTGAACTTCTCTGTTGCAAGTACTTAACAACTTATGAGTAATCTTAAATGAGCACTTAACATCTCTAGCAGGCATCCATAGGATAACATCTTTTTCAGAAGTATCAATATTATTATTTTGTATTTTATTAGCAGTATCAGCATCAAAAATTGCTTCATGAGGTTGACATTCCACAAATTACTGTCAGGAATAAAAACTTCCGCAACTTCTTCATAAAATCTGAATAAATCATTATTTGGAATTGGTGGATGATTCAAACTAAGAATCCATCTATCCAACTATATTTTGGTTTTCTTCCCATTTTTAATCTCCATGAATTAATTTGTTGCACTATTTGTAAACCTTTATTAAAGCCAGACCAAGTATAAGAGTAGTTACTTGCTTCCAGATTTTGATGTAGAATGTTTCCACTTTTGAAGTATTTGCCACCAAGAACTTGAACCATGAGATGACCTGGTTCAGTACAAACTCTTCAGGATAATTCAGTGAATAAAGATAAATTAAGATTTTCTAGGTCCCTAAAAGCAAGTCGTCCTATATATTTAGGTTTGCATACTTTGTGCCGAGCCATTAATACCTCTATTAAAGTTGTAACCCCATAAGAATTTCCTTTCAATAGAGGTAAGCTGATTTATGAGATAATTTTGTATCTTGAAACATCCCATTTGATACATAGGAAATAATTGGAGAACATGGTTGATCATAGTAGATTTCCCTTTCTGAGAAAGAGAAGTATAAGACCAAGTAGAAAGATTGTTTTCAAAATTTTCCTTGACTGCCTTGAAAGATTCTTGATTTGAATGACCAAGAATAAGAGGAGAAACAAGATAGTTTTCTTTAGAATTTGTAATATCAACTCCCAGAATGTGAGTTAAAGTTTCTGCAACCTCGGGTTTAGTATGCTTACTGAAATGAACAACAGACTTTTGAAAATTTATAACTTGACCTGATTGTATGCTGATGTAGTGAAGCAGTTCTAAAAGATTGTTCACATAAGTCATATTTTCTTGAGTGAAAATCAAGCAGTCATCTGCAAAAAGCAAATGATTAATGGCTGGAGATTAAGCATCCACTCTAATACCTTTGATGTTGTTGTTTTTTTGAGCATCAATAAGATGTCTTGAGAGAAATTTTATAGCCAGTATAAAAAGATAAGGTGATAGAGGGTCACGTTGTCTCATGCCTCTAGATGGATGGAATTCTTCACAAGGAGAACCATTTAGCATGATAGAGAAAGACATATTACTTATACAATGGTAGTTTATATCACAAAAACCAAAATAATTGAGAACTTTTAATAAGAAATTTAACTCTAACCTGTCAAAAGATTTTGACATGTCCAATTTTAAGGCCATCCATCCAATTTGTCCACTTTTCTTCTTAATGGAATGAATTATTTCTTGAACAATGATTGTGTTATCACTAATTAACCTTCCAGATACATATGCAGCTTGAAAAGGGGATACAATTTTGTCAATCAATGGCTTCATTCTGTTTACAAGAATCTTGGAAATGATTTTATATGAAGTATTGCACAAGCCAATTGGCCTGTAATCAGCAACACGTACATATGGATTTTTTCTTCTTATGAATTAGATACATATATGTTTCATTGATTTGTTTGAGAATGTGCTTGGTTTGAAAGAACTTAGTTACCATCATAGATACATCCTCTCATATAATGTTCCATTGACTCTTGTAAAAACCAGCTTGAAATCCTTCTAGACCAGGAGCACTCCAATTTTCTATGTACTTCAAGGAAAATGAATTTCTTCTTATGATGGAGATATTATGAGTAGAACAATGTCTTCTGCAGTGACTATGGTAGGAAAAACATTATAAAGACCCTCATTCAGTTCAGGCTCAATAAAAGTACTTATTTCCTTAAAATGGAATGTGAGATGATCAGTAATCTGTTTTCTAGTATGCAACCAGTTGTTGTTATGATCTTTGATGGAATCAATGTTGTTTCTGAATCTTTTTCTGTTGGTTTTAATATGGAAGTATTTGTTGTTGTTGTCCATATCCTTGATGAAATAATCTCTAGATTTTTGTTGATAGAATTCATTTTTAACTTTCTGCCATTTGTCCAGCTCTCTGTTGATGGAGATAATCTTATTAGAAGTATTGCAGGTTGGGTCTTGTTCTTGAAGAATATTTAACTCTTTTTGTAAATTATCAACTTTTTTATTGACATTTCTAAAGTGCTCTCTATTCCAAAGAGATAAATCTTTCCTACAACTCTATAGCTTCTTGACAAGCTGAAAAGATAGGGACCCATTGACACTAGTTTTCCAAGCATTAGCAATAATAGTAGTGCAAGAATCATCATTAAGTCAAGTTAGAAAAAACTTAAAGGGTTTCAACAATTTGGTATAGTGGCATCAGTCATAAGCATAACAGGGCTATGGTCGGTACCTGACCTAGGTGCAAGAGCTTAGAAGTAGGAAGATTTATGCTCCAACTACCATTTTCTAAAGCCATATCTATTCTAGATCTTCTTGTACCAATGCCTAAATTGTTAGTGGTCCAAGTGTAGTCTTTTCCCACAAAGCCAATGTCCTTTAAGCCACAACTAGAAACAATATTGTTGACACATCTATCAGTAGAAGATGATGCATGCATTACTATCATTATCTAATAAATAAAAATTCAGATCAACTAATAGGATCCATAGGTTGTTATTAGCACTGCTAATTTGGTTTATGTAATTTCTTTGAGTTTTTTTCCTAGCATAACTAGAGTATCCATACATACAAGTGAGAAGAAAACCAGGCTTACTTGGATTAGCTTGAATAAGCACATTTGAACATGTTATTACAATTACCAACAACTTCACAGGAGAAACCATTCTTCCAAAGCAAAACAAGACCTCCAAATAATCCTCCAGGTTCAGTGAAGGGGTTATCTGGGTATTGAAATTATTTTAATAAAGGTTTTCTCTTGGAATAACTAATTTTTGTTTCACAATGGAAACTGATATCAGGGTTTTGAGATCTTATCAGGTCACTAAGATGATTTCTAGTATTGGTGTTCCTAAAACCTTGGACATTCCAGGAGATGATTTTCATGGTACTTAAATCACTTTTACTGCTGATTGATATGTAAATAACAAGTAAAGAAAAAAAAATCTTGAGACACCAAATACAAATAAGAATAGCGAACACAACCTTTATAAAGAAAACATTAATTGATGCAAATAAGGATAAATGACTTAGTACCAGAAAAGGAAAAATAAGTACTAGTAAGAATACTGTAATTTAAGTAATGATATCTAACATTGAAAATAGTGCAAAATATCAGAAATACCTGATTCTCCATTTGTGTGGTAAAAGTTTGATTATCTCCAGTTGTGAACCTTTGTTATGTGTGATTGTTTGTGTTGTTATCAATAGAACTGGTTGAAGAAGAGACTTCGTTATCGCTGAGAATATGGGTTGAATCATTTGAGATTCTGTCTATTTCCTAATCTAGCATCATCAGGACCAACAACATCATTTTTTGGGAGCAAAAAATCCATGTTGATAACCACGCCATCCTTTGGTGGTACAAAAGCAGCTCACTTACTAGGATTCTTATGATTCTTCTTAGTGATATGAGTACAATTAGATGAGATAGTGGAGCTAACTTTCCTTATGTTGTTCACTTTACCAAAATAATAAGGCTTTTCATGAGCTTTTTCCAAAAAAAATTGCAGCATCTTTACAAGCTTCCTAAGAGTGTTTAATGACAAAAAATTCAGGGCATATTCTATCTGGTTGCCTCTTATAAAAGAACTTGACCCAACGAGTGAGTCCAGCATCAGTAATGGCCTTGACTACTCTTATTAAAGGATTTGAGAGATCAATGTTGACACATACCTTTACCGGATCACTTCCAACTGGTAGTGCATCCTTTGGTTCAATGTCAATCACCTCACCCATAATACTTCCCATTTTTGTAACTGCAGCTACGTTTATGTGTTCTGATAGCAAGAATTTGAGTTGAATCCAGAATTGTTGAAATCCCCAATGTTTATCCGTGTAAATCATATCCAGTATATAATCATGCACTACAAGCAAGTGTTTATTGATACTCCATGGTCGTTCCTCAATAACCTTGTTCAAAAGAATCCAGTTGCTGAACTTAAAGATCATTATATTTTATATCGATTTCCACTATCTTTATATCTTCAGAAATCATGAAAGCCCAAGTGAACTTAATATGTTTTTCCATAGTTCGATAACTCATTCTACCTTCAATAATGATTTTTCCAATAACACTTGCTTCCCAAGTGAACTTAAAGATATGTCTTCTTCATTGTTGTTTGGTTGGTGGAGAACCACTACCTCATTAGTACCTCCCAAATCTAATGTAGCCTGCTTGAACTTATTAACTAGATCACCCACGTGACTAGGACTTCCCTTTTCCATTTTAAAGTTTTCTTAGGTTTTGATTTTTGTGTTCTTGACGAAGTGATGAAGACTAGAAAGTTTTGGGAAAATATAGTTACCAGGGGTTAGAGCTGTGTTTCGAGGGATATTTTCACATATATTTTTTCTATGGTCAAGGGAGAAGAATGACAAGATATTTTCTTTAGAAAAGTAAGTATTATTGTTGACTGTTGACCAGCTGAGAATAGTTAGGAAACAGACTTTCTGTTTATAACTGATTTTTTGAACTTTGAATTTTTTTGAATTTTTGTGAAGGCGGGATTCAATAATTCTCCATTTCAATGAGTCAAAACGAAACCAAGTCTTTTTCCACTGCAGAGCACCGATACCAACACAGACAATCTCCAGCAAACGCTTAATCACATACTCAGTAAACACCTTGATCACAACATATAGAAAGGCAAACACCAACAAATTGCAAACACATATTGAAGAAACACGATGAGTTAGCTATACATAAAGCCAATAAACCAAACCAACGGAACTTTAAATGAAAGTTTTGAAAATAAATTAAAAACGATTTGAAAATATGAAGTTTAGTAAAATGAAATGTATACTTATAATGAAAAAGTAAATTGAAATTAAACTGAATGAAAAGATTCAACAATCAACAATCAACAGTGAAAAAGTGATTAGATCATCAGAAATAAAGAGAAAAAAGTGGAACTGAGTCAACTCAACATGATCGCATGATCCTTAGTGAGAAGAGATAAAAGAGAGAGCTGATGAGAACTCATATATATATATATATATATATATATATATATATATATATATATATAATGTATGTATAATTCATAGGTGATATATTTGATTTATATATATTTATAAATATGTATAAACCCAGAATACTTATAATTTATATAGATAATAAAACAAAAATCTAATGAAAAATACTATGCTCTAGGTGCGCTACACATCTTCACTAGTTTCTTTAAAAACTTCAAGGAAATAAAGTAAATGCGCACTTTACTTTATTTTTATTTTCAACGACCATAATTGCCAGTTTAATATGGATGGCTACATGTGTATTATTTACACTAAGTTAATATTTGTGATGAAAAATACTCTAGTATGGAATGCGGTTTCTTAAGAAATTTTTGGAAATAAAGTAAATAAAACTTTAATTTGTTTCCGTATCTATAAGTCTCACAAAAATAATGCGCATCTTTATCTAATACCTCCTAAAAATATTTGAAGGATTAAGAACGATAAGTTGGTAACAGATGGTAGATAGTTTTCCATCGGGCTTTATATTTTAAAAAATACTATCTCTGTTTCGGGAAAAAGAGTTACTATCACGTTTTTAAATTGGTTTATTTTTAGGCTGAAATAAAAAAAATGATAGTAACACTTTTCTAGAAACGGCGGGAGTATATGTTTCCATCTGCGCAACACCTAGGCGTAATTAACCATATCGCATGGCGCCAATATTTCTTAATTATTTTGATTTATTTTTTTCCTTAAATTAGAGGGTTATAATTATACTTTGTTTATGGTTGTATTGGTAATAATTTTACATTAAAGGTTGTTTTAATTTTCTCTAATTTCTTTTAACCTAAAACCCTGAAAGAGTAACTCGCCCTCACACGGTCCGTCTTGAGTTTTTAATGGCCCCAAAGGGTGAGCAGAAAATGTGGTCCCTAATTTCAAGGCCAAAATTTGTTTTTGTTGGTAAAGTTTTCTTTTTGAAGGTATTGTTATGCGGTCAAAGAGTGCCAATTTTATTAAAATAGCATAGGTCAAGGTAAACCTGATTTGAGGATATTATTAGACAACTGATAATAAGAACTATAAATTTGTATGATATTAGTTGATAAAATATTTTGAAATTTTAGTTATATTATGAAAAATGATTGATTTAGGTATGAGTTTCAACAATATATAATAAATTAATCTTATGGTTCTTCTAACAAATCATAAGGTAATTCATGATAATATTACTTCGTTTGGCCTTCTAAGAACATATAAAAAGTTTTCAACTACGGTATGATTTAAATTTTTTATTAGTGGCCCCTGGAATTTGTAGCCTTAAGTAGTGGTTTGTTCATTTTTGTTATGGGACGGCCTGATTATTTGATCAATTAATATATTATTAATGCATATACTAACTATGTCCATGAAAGGATCAACACTTGTTGTTGGTGTTCATCTTCCCTCATTTAATACTTTTCCTCATCTTCTAGTAGAATTTAAAGTTTTACACTAAAAATAGAGTCATTAAATTCACTTTCTAACCTCTTTCTCCATATACATGATTCCTTCCTTATATATTAGGCTCAAAGGATCAATATCAACAACAAAAACCACAATTGAGTAGTGGTGGCGTGTTTCTGAATGTGCAACTTCTACTACTCATCATACTTTACCAGTAGGCACTACCTTTTATATTCATCTCCTTAAGTTGAACTAGAAGAATCTAATAATCTTCCCCTTTGGTTACCGAAGATTTCTTGATATTAAGGTACATATTATTATAAATTACTTGTAAACAAATTTAGGTTTTTTAATTAATAATATGCTAATCTTGTTTCAAAAAAATTGTTAGTCTTGTTTACTTATTGAATATGTATAGGCAGGTGAAACCTCTTATAAAAGGTGGAAAGACAAGGAATACAGATAGATAAAATGAGTGGAAGAAATGAAAAAAATAATATTAATTGTAAATCATCAAAGATTGATTTGAAGCTAGATTTATCGCCGCCAGTTGTTGAACAACTGATTATAACAACTACAACTAATTCATCAACATCATCACCAACAAGTTCATGTGTTTCATCAGACAAGAAACGTCTAGGAAGCGATAGTAGTAACAATCTTGAAGAAACAACAACGATAATGTCTGATATGGTGTTGGTAGGATGCCGCAATTGCCTCATGTATGTTCTGTTAATGAAGGATAATCTTAGATGTCCTAAGTGCAAAAATTCAGCTTTTATTCATATACCGGATTCTAGTACCAAAATCAACAAAAAATCAAGGAACTAGGCTCACTCATTATTCCTTCCTCAATAACTAATAGTGTATACACTATTACTAGTTTATCCGCATATGGCTTACCTTTTTTTTTTATAGTTTTTCTGTTTAGCCTTGTTTTTTCTTTCGTATTTTTTTTAGTAGATTTCATTTGTATTAGATAGTTATTATCATTATGGAATCGAAAAGATAGCTAGAATGAGTATTTTATGTTTTTTTTATTTTGTATCAGCATGACAAACAAATCATTTATGCACCAATAATTTGATTTAAATTCGTCCGTTTGCGAAATCAAGATGATTCATTTACGTATTTGATTAAATAATTTTCACGTAAAAGCAAGCAAAAGGGCGTGTATAACTAAACTTTCCAGTGAAAACTTTAAACTAATTTCATATTTGTTTTTCATGATTTCTTTTAAAAATAAATTAATAAATATTTATTTTATACCAACTTTTCGTTAGATTAACCATGCGTTAGCAAATTTACTCTAATTAATTGCTTTTTAATAAAACAAGTTTTTTTCTTGCTTCATAGATATTTTAAGTTCAACTTTTTTGGTAATAGCTTTTGATATTTTAATAACTGACTATTGACGTTATGAAGAATATGATAACTTTATTGATATTTATTTTTTGTGATATATTCATGTACATTGTATAGGAAGATATCTTTCGATGTAATCTAAATCTCAGTAATTCAATACAAGATCCATGACAACAAGTTTTCGTCATGGTTACCATATTATAGGGATGTGCAACCAAAGGAAAGGAGTCTTTGTGATAAAAAAAACACCGTATACCTTTTTTTCTGGACAAAAAATATTTTTTTTTTCTTATGTCCAACTCTTTTTATGAAAGAATCAAAAATTCAGTAACATATCTAAATGGTTCGCAAGAACTCCAAAATCCACTAACTCCAAAATCCACTCTTAAAAACAACGGGTCTTTGAATTATATGCATTTAATGAAAATATAAGTTAAAAAAATCCCCCCTGCGTTACAGTTTGTACATTTAATCCTTTGAAAATTGTCTTCATTATTTTTTCCCAAAATTTTTACAACAATTACCTAATTTTTCTTTAAATCATCCATGTGGTCTAGGTTTGTCATAAGGTGTTGGAATCATGATTAATTTGACAACCCTACTATTAGCATTTATTATTCCCATTATATTTAATTATATTTTACAGCAATTTTAGGCATAATTCTATTTATTTTATTTTTTAATAGTTTAATGGTTTGTTATTGCCATTACGACCATTTATTACATACTGCTATGACTAATTTCGATAGCCCCATGGAAGTGTGTTCACTTGCAGTGATATAATCAAGCAGCGGCAGCGCCACATGTTAGGTGTTAATTTGCAACAATTATAAGTGTCACTGATGTTTTTTTGTCACATTTATTTCTATTTCAGATGATCTTAACTTCAATTTCAACGTTGTTAAAACTGACACTACCACAATTAATAATATTATGCGACGTTATATTTTTTGCAAAATATTTTATAATCCAACTATATTCTGGTGTGTAACACCCATATTTTTCGCATGGTGTTTACTCTAGGATGCGTCATTGTATGGAAAGAAGCTTCTTTTCAAGCTTCTGAAGCTTACTCAGGGATGCATCAAGGTGTGGGTGCATCGCTTGGCTTGGTTGCAAAATAAGCTTGGGATTATGATGCAAGGATTGTTCCATTCTCAAAGATGCAACATTTTACTATGTTGCTTACCATAGAAAGCATCACAGATCCAATGTTGCTTGCCCGAGAACGCATTATAGTGCTAAGGCACATTTATAGGGAGGGGGTCTTTGGTTGAATGTGCATGAACGGTAACGCATATTTATGCGATGTGGCTTATACGTTGGTGCATACTTGATGCGTAAGCGTCAATATTCTTGTAGCTTAGCCGATGGAGCATGAATGATGCGAAAGAACCATTCATCCATGTTGCTTACTCGAGAATGCATATTTGCATACCAAGTAGAATTAGTTATGAACAATTTTGTGTATATTTGCGAAAGTCCCTTGGACTATACGGACTAGGATTCTCTTGGCCTTTGGCCTTGCGACGCATGTTGGAAATTGTTGGTTAGACGGATTGTATATGCCTAAGCTTATCCTTTCGAAAGATTGGCCCTTGACATGGACGTATGCTTTGCTTTAATAGGCTTCAGTTGTTTTTCCAATTTGAAATGACCATTCAGATGAACTACCGTCATGCTTGATCCCTTCAAAGTAAGGGTTGGGTATGTAGGCACCGCAATACAATGCATTTGTGGTCCAACACCTTGTCGCTCATATCATCTAAATTTTGATGTGAATGCGACATTTTGGTAACTCATATCATCTGGCACAAGATGATTGTTGCCACACTTGATGAGGTAGTTGCAGTCTATTTACTGGACGTTCATACTACCTATCAAGCTATACATCGAGAATTGCATATGCCTGGTTGATGCACTCGTGGAAAGAGAAAGATCAGTGCATGCACCCAGCGCATGGTCGGAACGGAGTTGAGGAAAATAGAAAATAGGTATGAAATGGCCTATGTGCTAGTACAAGGCATGAGTTGGGCCAGGAAAACGCTCGTAAGTATGTGATGCATGCTTAAGACATCCATCATTGGCTTTTATAGCCTTGTACCATTTGTAGAACAAGGGTAAGTTGAAACGGTATGTAAACTATGTTTCGAGAAACATTTTTGCAAAGCACGCTTGCAAATTCACCTATATTTTCCTAGCGAATAGTTAAGCTTTAAGGCACGTTTACAATAATTAGAATAAAGCATCGGAGAATTCTGGCCTACGCAGCGCATAGCGCCGGAGGAAGAATTTCCCGGTCTATCACATGGTGTCTCAACCAATCAAAACCTCTTATTCTTCCACCGAATATAATTTTACGATTGATTGTAATATTTATGGATTATTACTCTTTTCTATAATAGTGATTTCAAAATTCAAAAATATTCAAAAAAGCATCGATGTCCACGTGGAATTATATGTATTTAGTAAATATAATTATTTCGTTAATTCTTCAATCTTAAGAGATTTAATAATATTATACTTTTTATAGTATTTTTTCATCAATGTTATTTGTATCGTTTAGTTTACTACATATGAAAGATTTTATTTGAAAATTTTAGAGGCCCAATAGTTCTTTAGTCCAGTAAATTTGAGCTCGAAACAAATAATTGGGCTTCTAGACTAAGTCATAAACCCAATTAATATTGGTGGTCCAGTCTGTCAATGTCTTTTCAATGAAGATATGATATATTGTATCTTTAGGTTAAGATAAACTTAGATGACCACTACGCCAAATACATATGCTATCTTAAAGATAAGAACTGCCAAATACATATGCTATCGTAAAGATAAGAACGAACCGGGTGACTATTATTTCATATACATAATTAACATTAACCTAATTATCTTAAAAGAAAGGATGAAAATGGTAAACTTCTAGTCCACATCAAATAACATTACACATATACATAAAATTAATTTAATAATTTGTAAGATAAGGATGGATTTGGAGGACGGCTGGTCCAGAAGATGAAAAGACCTTGTACATGTTCTCAACAGAATTCAACTCAAAAATCATATATTTCTAATCATTTTCTCCTTGGATTACCAACATAAAGCTCACCTTCGCAGTGTCCTTGCTGGTACATCCTCCCACCTTCATTTTACTGTAATTATTAAAGCATTAAAGTTAGTGGAGTGTTGAAATTATCAGGAAGTTGTCAAAGAAAAATCTCATCATCAATCAATCACATATCTCGAGGACCGTTGGATTAATATTTTTACACCAACAGAATATATAAAATATATATTTACGTATAATTGTAACAATTTATTAATAAAAAGTTGCTTTTGTTTTAAAAAAAAGATATATTTAATATTTTTTATGTATTTTTGTACTTGTGGTTTAAAAATTCTCATTTAAGGTATTTTGTTGTTGTTTTACGCTACGATGTACTACCTCAGTTTCAGGAAAAGAGTTAATATCACTTTTTCAAATTTACCTATTTTTAGACTAAAATAAATAAATAATAGTAAAAGTTTTCCACAAACGGAGGAAATACGAATTTTTTGTCACTTGTTGTTAATTATGAAAATTTCTATATTTTTTAATTGAAAATAAAATAAAATAACAAAGACAATTATCATGGCATGATCACAAGGCTACACAGTACAAGTTAACCTTAATTAAGCTATATAACTAGAGAATCGGAGAGAGATCCTACTAAATTGTGTAAAACCTCCCGATAATTCCCAAAAAGCAAAATCAGTTTTTATTACTCGATTTATTAACCTTGATCACGAGAGTCCTACTTGAGTATAAACTAGAATAAAACGAAAAAGAAAACATTGAAAAGATTAAATTGATCCTGATATTCAATGGTAAAACGCCTACACGCTAGTACAAGATTTTAAAGAGCCGGCACTGGGCATGATGTGGTATCTAATTATGCGTGTATCTGTCATGGTTTCAAAAGGGGTTAGGTTTCGTTAAAATTTGATCACTGCACCTTTATTGTGTCACCATCAGTACTACTGCTTGCATATTATTCCATTCACAAAGAAAATTGGATTATATATGAGAGCATTTCTTACTTTTTTACCTCTAGATATTATGATCCGAAGGCATACATAGTTACGACGAAGGGAGACAAAGTGGTAGAATAGTATATGCAGGCTGCATGTAAGTCTGGTGATCTGTTTCTGTATTTTCTAAAGCTTTAGAGCTAAAAATTAGCGTTACATTGTCCTCCCATATATATAGAAATCCTAGGTGGTTATTGTGGTGCACGCATTGTAGTATTAGGTATATCCATAGAGGCCTATGGACGGTGCGATGTGCCCTATCTGTCATTAGTATTCTTTCTTTTTTGCTCAAAAGGATTCTTCAACTTCGGTAACCCATATTTTCCTTATGTATTACACGCACTTGTTCAACTGCATAAACATCTCGTTCTTCTTCATCTATATCAAACACGGGGTTCCGCGGTTCATTATCATATACTTGTTGACTTTATATATCTTTGTAATCAGTTTTTGTTATTCATTGCCCTTTGATTATTCTTTTATCTTCCACTGCAACTTTTGCTAATTTTTTTACCTCAGAACACATGCATACAAGGAGTAATTGTACCTTTTTATTGTGCCAAATGCATTTTGAAATGCGAAATTCCCAAAGATATTTCCTTTTCATAAAAATTACACTTTAATTTTTTATCATACTCATTACAGTACAATATATATAAAAAGGATCTCGTCGAACAGATTATGTAGGTGTCGATCTTTCTATTATATTATGTAGTTAGAAATTTTATTTGACAACAAATGATATATATTATTAAGTTATTAATTAATCATATTTAATCGGTATAAATTTACAAAAGTTAACTATAATAATATCAAATAGTATTTTATTTTGTTAATAAGAAGTAATGTATTTTAGATTTAAAATATCGGTATTAACCCCATTATTTCTATTAAAGATTTTTTATATATCAAATGACTATAATTGATGAATTGATGTTTTACTGTTTCAAAATTTCCAACCTTGAGACATAAAGTGAAAGCAAATGCATTAAATAACGCGCTATTGATAATGAGTTATTTCTCTTTGTATTAGACTAGAGTGAACCCACTGTGACCACTTCTTCCATCAGGTGCGGAGTTAGGAATCCAACTATGAAAAAACAGAAAAAAGAAATTAGGGCGTACAAGAAAGTAAAATGAGGCTCATATTATAAAAGGCTTTGTAACTAGTCCATCAGGGAAGGTAATCACCTACCCTTTTCATGGGCTGGCTCCGGGCCTATCTTCCACCACCACTAATTAACGTTATCACCTCCTCCATCACCCACCCACCAACATTCACCATATTTACCACTGATTTTTATTAATATATTAATTATTAATAAATTTTATTATCTACTTCTTGTGTTTCTTAAAAGTCGCGTTATTTAAAGTTTGCACAATTCTTACGGAAAGAAGTAGAAAGGGATACTTTTAGGTATGCTTTCTTCAATTATACCCTTATATAATAAAATAGTAAAATTTAACAATGACATATCTTTCAAACTATGTTACGGATATTATTAAATATAATTATGAGAAACAAAGAGAGTATTATATATATTAAGATAATTAATTATGAGATATTTATTTGGATAATTAATGACATTATGAGAAATTAATAAAAAATTAATTATGACAAAATTAGTGGTACATTAATAATATAATAACCAATTAAGACCGTTGGATGCATTTCTAACTTTCAATCAAAGACATCATTTTTATGGACAACTACAACCTTAGATTTATCTATTGCAAAAATAAATCATCACCACTCTTTAATTAGACTAAGTTAGCCAAACCTTGCTTTGTATTATTGATCTGTTTTTGATGGTAATGCTACTGTTGAAAACTCTGAATTTTAAGCCGGTACGAACCGGTTTTTAAAACATTGCTAACTTGAAACTCCTGATCATAGACTGTATTTATGTTATTTCTTCGAAATATAATTTTTAAAGTTTTAACTACTCAATCTGAACTCAGAGATATTTTCAACATCTAGATTATTCATTGACATCATGAAGAAAACAAATAAAATATGTCAATAAATAAATTAATGACGTATCAACAAATTATAATTTTAATTGAACAAAATTTTTATAAAAATCTTCATATTACCTTTTAAACTTGTACTTGAGAAATTTAAAACCGAGAGTATTCTAAATTCCTTTGCTCAAGAAGCAAAGAAGAAGATGTATTGATTCTATTGAATGCTCATTTCTTCTCTTGTCCTTTTAAAGGACTAATTCATACCGAAGAGAAAGAAAATAACATTACCAAACTATTTGTTTCTCCTTATTCACTAATACTACTCTTCCAAATCCATTATTGGTCTTTGCTTTATGTCCACATACAGAATATTCTAGGTGTCTACTTTTTAGCTAGGTGATCATTATATCTTGAAACATTAGGTAATCGTTATGTCTTTGAAAATTTCATGTTAATAGTATGTGTGACGTATTGGCGGTACCTACAATGTATTACTATAGGTCATGGACTCATGGTTACAAATTATACTAAATATCCATAAATTTGTATTTAAAAAACCCAAAAAAAAATAATTAAGTCAAAATAAATAGATAAATAAATAATAAAAAAAGTTAGTGATAATGTTATTTATACCATTATAATTGTTTTCATACATGTTAAAATCGTTGGATATAAATTTTAGATTATAATTTATTTTTTCTATTTAACCATTATCGCACATGGTATTTAAAAATAAAAAATCTAAAATAACATCTTTTTCCCTAAATAACGTATTTTTTTGTCCAAAATATATTCACGCTCATCAAAACACGTTATAACGTATAAGATAAAATCACGGAAATGGAGTGTCAGTAACAAACCACATTCTTGCGGGCACCTTTCACCTCTAAATTTAAAGGTGCTTATCACAAATACTCTGAATTAACATAGGCGGTTAGGGCATTTACAAATCAACTTTACTTTTCGTTTGCTTTAGTCTTTTCCTCTTCCAAAGAAATCAAAATCCAACTGAAAGGTAATCTGGTTATCTCTTTATCTTGGTTTCGATTCTTTTCGTTTGTTATGATATGCTTTAGAATTAAGATTTAGGTCGCATATTTCTAGTTATTATCAAGGATTAGTAGTAAAAACTAGGGCTTACTCAAACACTTATATAATATTTTTTCGCTTTGTGTTGATTCTTCTAGTCAAATTTGTAGGTATACAAGATGGAACATACTACTTCTTTTAACGATCTCCCAGTAGAAAACAAGTTGGATATATTTTCTAGGTTACCAGTTGAGTTAGTATTAGATCGCAGAAAGGTATGTAAACCTTGGAGAAATCTCTTACACTTCCAGAATAATTCTACCTTTGCTCATCTACATCTTTTACGTCAATGTTGCCGCCATGGATTTAAAAGATACCAGAAACGACTGCTTGATGCTAACCATGATGATGATGATGATATTAGCCATGATGGTTCTGATTTTAGTAGCATGAGTTTAGTCGTTTTCGATGGAAAAAAGTTCTATAATGGGGAGTTCTATGATAACTATGGTGGTGAGTATATTGGTTACGATACAAAAAAGATCAATCTCGGGTTTCCTGCAGACGTGTGTGGATTGTTGGTTCGTATAATGGATTGATTTGTTTATCGGTCCGATGAACTGCAAGCCCATCCAGTTTCTGAGTAACCCTGGAGATCGTAATATTCTTGAAGGTTTTAATTGGAAAGCGACGAACCTTTATATATCTGTAATCCTGTTACTTGAGAAATTGTGACTCTTCCAGCATTGAGTATCAAAAACAAAAAGAAAAACATCAGCGTTGCGCATGGATTCGGATACCATCCTTTAAATAAGGAGTACAAGGTTGTTTGGATTTGGTATGTTTCAACTGGGAGCAGCAGGAGTGGTGTGTCAGGAGGACAATTAGAGGTATATGTTGGGGACAAAATGATGTTCACCCGAAGTGATGTCATCATTTTTCCGGAATAATATCATCAAGTCCGAAGCCTAATTTGGCCGGAAGCGACGTCATCATATCCCGATCCCGAAGCGACGTCATCATTTACGTCCCGATCCCGAAGTGACATAATCACGTCCCGATCCCGAAGCGACGTCATCAATTGTATGCATGATATGATAAAATGATTGAATATCTGCTCATAACTAGACTGTTGATATTGTTCACTGTGGTATAATTTTGTGACTTGTAATTGTGAACATGAATAAAGAAATTCAGTAACCAACTGAATGGGATCTCATTGATTTGTGAAAATAACTGATTGATACATATGCTTCCTTTTAGTTTTGATATTCATCTAAGTGATATAGCAATTAAAATATTAGCATAATTCTGAAATAAATTCATAGCTCATGATGTTGAGTTTTAATTTTAACTCATAGCTACATCCTTGTGTTTCTTCTGTACCTCGCAATTAGCATTGAGTTTTCTCCGCTGAATGTCTATTCTAAGTCTAATTTGATCTTTAAATGAATCAAACTTTATATCTAATTTTATTGAGACCAATCTTATGTTTCTTAGAGAATAAGCGTCATGCCCGTAATGCCTTTGAACCTGGATTTCATGCTGAACCTGGATTATGCATTTCGCTGTTGACAAGCTATAGCTTGTATAGGCTCACATGGTGATTGTGTTATAGCCTCTTTTTCAATCTGCTATGCTTTAAACCTCAATAAATATCATATGTATGTGTATGTACATTCGTATCTTGAGTAATTGAATTAGCAAGTATGAATTCAGTTCATATGATCATTAATTAAGCAAGTGAAGCTTCAAAGGGAAATCGTTGTCATCTGAAAAGCTTATTGTAGATTTGGAACAGAAAAATCTCCAGCAGCAGTTGAATGTTGAATCTTTGTCGAACGAACTCGCCAATCTGAAGAAGATGAGAGACTTGTTCAGCATATTTTGAAGAAGTACATATCATGGCGCAAAGTTGACAAGAGTTTGTCTACTTTCTTCAACAATTTTACTTTCTGATGTTGTTGCACTTCATCAAATCGGAATGAAAGCAACACGTACTCAATTGGCTCGATCATATAAATGCTTACTGTCAAGTTCAAGCAACGAGATGATTTCAACGATAGAGATACGTTGTGCATGATTGGACAGCGCATTGCCTAGCACCAACACAACCATGAATCCTCCCCCAAACTCCTGTACCTTCGTTGTGGTATTCGATGGAAGTGTAAAATATTCACGCAAATGATCCATTTGAATCAAAGACCTCATTCAATGCACATGCAATTCGCTTTCTCAGCAAGCTAAGTATCAATTATGTATCAATTATTAAAAGTTTTCAATTATTAGAATCACATCATGATACCTAGTTGTTTTTCTACACTAGTTGTTTCAATTCAAATACTTGGGATGTGTTAAGATTGAATAATGTTTAAGTTAATTTGAATCAGCTAACTGGCATGTCTGATCTTAAATGGTGCAGTGTTTGCCTAAATTCATTCATGCTAGTTGGTAATAAACCCCTTTCTAGAATCAGAACCTGTGTGTTTTGATTATTTGACTGTGATTCCAAAATAATTTGCACTTAGCCCATTTTCTATCTTGAGTTTAATCCAATTAAGCTTTGAAGCATGTTTTGAATTTTTAAAGCTTGCCTTTCTTGATTGGTGCTTTATGTAAACATTAGAAGTTAAAAGAGTTCTGATCTCTTATGCCATATGTGATGTTTTTTACTGGCATGGAATGGGAAAATTGTGGCATGAACTTGATGTGTTTTTATCATCGAATGAATATATGAATTGCAGGGAAGGATTGAAAAGAATAGCCTGATTTAGGCTGGAAAATAACTAAAAACAGACCAGACTCTGCTGGATTTTCTTTCCAGTGAGTCGACTCACTGAGTTTGATCCAACTCAGTTGAACAAGACCAATTAGACCGAGTCAGATTGGTTGACTCGGCTAACCCATCTTCCCCTCTTAACCTTTTGACTGTTAATTGACTATCAGTTGACCATTAGTTTGACTCAGATTCCTTTGCTTTTGATTTTACATGATGTAAAAAAAATAATTAAAAATTAAAAAAAATAACAATAAAAAATAATAATAAAAAATAATAATAAAATAATTATAATAATTATAATAATTATAATAAATTAAATTAAATTAAATTGTTATAGCTAGATAAATTTTATCACAGCTTCAACAGATGGGTGAGGACATCCGTTGATCCACAAGCATTTCTAAAAAGATAAATATATACTATCTTTTTTTAAAAAAAAAAAAAAATTAATTTTCTCTTAATTGCTCAAAAAGCATAAGCTTATTTGATTTGTATACACATCATCTGTATAATGAATTAGATCATTAAATTTGTTCAACTAGTACCCATGGTATATATTTTAATTGAATATTACAAACTGTCATACATTATGAATTGATCAATTGCTTTCAATAGCATCTGAATCACATGTGATATCTTGCACAATGATAATGAATCCGATAATCATCTATGATAGAAATCTATTGATTTAATATGATGTGATCTTAATCTGCACAAATTCTAATTTGTTTGATTAGATTTAACTGTAGTATGCAATTGAAAGCATGAAGATCATTTTTAACTTGCCCCCATTTAATATTATGAAATGTTTAAGACATTTTTATGAAGTGTGAAGATACCTATGAAGGACACTTCAGAGATGTGTATGCAATAATGATGCACTGGGGGGCATACTATAAAGAAATCAAATTTTTAGCTGTGAAATGAGTTAAATACTGCACGCCAATTAGGTATTTTATTTTAATAATTTATTAATGCTAAATAGAAATAATATATTTCGCTACTTTATGTTATATGCTGTGTACTTCTTAACATAAGGCAGCGATTAATACCTTATTTGAGCCTTCAAGAAATGATACTTCAAACGGCTCATACTTCACGAAGAATATTCAGTAAATACTTCAATTTATTCTGAACTTCTTTGAAAGGCGATACCTCTTATACTTCTTGCGGCAATCTGAACGCTCCTACAGGAATTATCATTCAAAAATGGGTATCTCTTTCAACCTATCATCAAATATTTCCGGAAGGCGAATGCTTCTACATTCGTATACTTCTGATCTCTCAAACAACGATTACTTTGGAATAAAATGATATTTCATCTGGATATTTCTCATGTCTTATTTAAAATATATTTCATATTTTATTTCTATATACGCTTCTCATGTATATAGAAGAATATGGGATATGTCTTAAATAAGAAATGAGAAATGAGAAATATCTGGATGATTTTCAAATATACTTCTCATCTACTTTTCAGGTATATTTCTAACCTATATTTCTCCGTTCAGGAGATAAGAAAAGACTAGTGGGTACATCCCCAACGAGGAAACTCATGTAAGAGTCTTGAAATAAGTCTAATGGGTCCATCCTCAAAGAGGGGACCCATGTAAGAGTCTTAATAAAATGATGGACCACACATAATTTACTCCATGCCCGAGATAAATTAGGCGTGTGTTCCTACTGAGCTCAGTGGCTAGAGAAAATTTATGGGACACATTAATTTACTCCGTGCCCGAGATAAATTAAGCGTGTGTTCTTACCGAGCTCCGTGGCTAGGAAACATGATAAGACTATTGGGTCACAAAACCCATGAAAGAGTCTTGATACTTGATAAGACTATTGGGTCGCAGAACCTAAGTAAGAGTCTTGATACAAAAAGAGTACGTTCGGATCAACCCTGTATCTTACCCTTGGCTCGGGTTTGTTTCGTATGTGTGGGATCTCGAATGTCATCATGGAAGGAGGTGCTTCATTGCAAAAAAATATCAACCCAGGGTTCAAAGGAACCTTGTGGTGAAAAACTAACGATCAATATATATATATACAAAATTTTGTTTTGCAGGGACAAAAATGCAACATAACATGGAAATGCATAAACAAACATCAACAACCACATTATGACTCAGACGAGACGAGTGGTCATTTTCTTAAGACTTTTTCTTCGAACAACTCTTAAGAAAAAGGGGGCAAGTTGTTGGGGACAAAATGATGTTCGCCCGAAGTGATGTCATCATTTTCCCAGAATGATGTCATCAAGTCCGAAGCCTAATTTGGCCCGAAGCGACGTCATCACATCCCGATCCCGAAGCGACGTCATCATTTACGTCCCGATCCCGAAGCGACGTCATCACGTCCCAAAGCGACGTCATCATCCCGACCGTTCCAGCTTGTCCCGATGCTATCTTGTCCCGAAGTGACGTCATCATTTCTCACAGTGACGTCAGCAATTCTCGTTCCAACTGGTGCCCGATCCATCATGTCCCGAACATGCTGTCCCGATCCGGTCATTTCCGCTGGACCAACTCATTCCCGCAAGCCAACCAGACTAGCCCAGACTATTTGAGAGAAAGCTGGATAAGAAGATAAGGTGTATAGGTGGACCCACATGGAGTTGCCACTCACCAACACATTTGACACGTGGAAGCATTCTTTAAATGACACATCAAATAAGACTTTTGGTTAAAAGAGAGAAGAAAGGACGGAGAAGGGATCGGTCTTTTCTTCTCTGGAAAAACTGGATCTTACTGTAAAAAAGGGAGAGCTCTAATGGAGCTTCATCTCACTGTAACCTCAAAATTGATCAATAAAAACCCTCACAATTTCACTACCCGTGGATGTAGGCCATTAAGGGCTGAACCACGTTAAATCACTGTGTACAATTTCTTCTATTTTCTTTTGATAATTTTGTTGATGATTTTGGTTGTTTTGGGCTGATGAGAATTTCTGCCCAAACAATTTGGCGCTTGAAACAGGGATGATGAAAAGGATTTATCCTACCTGCATAAATGGACGGAAGCTTCAGAGAAGAAAGAAGGAACGCCGAATAACAAATCATCTTCTTCCCTTGATGGGAGCTTCATGGAACATCCAGCTTTGAAACCAAAAGTCTTGTGGTTAATAGCTAGTAATGCGGTTTTTCTATTAGAGTTTGGTCAAAAAATTTGGTTTCTGGGTTCATCTTCTAAAACCCCATTAATCTTTATTAACTTTCGATTCAATTTGATTTTCATCTACTTTTAATTTCTGATCTAATCTAAGTTTAAATTGATTTAAAATCAAAACTTGTTCTTCCTAACATTAAATGTCAAAATTTTAGCTGATTTGGGGATTATTTCCCTGTAAACAAAATCATATTGAATTAATTGGTTTTAGTGTTTGTATTGAATTTAGAAAGTTGGGTTATCTTTTAAATTGATTTTGCAGATTCAAGAGAATCCATACAAGCGTGAACATAAAAACAGCAAAAGCATATTTCTATCAATTTAAAGAGATGAACACAAAGTGTTTGAGGAAAAGATCTCAGTGTAGTGAATTTTGCAGGAAAGAAGATTGAATAGTGTTTCAAATCACCAACATTTTCATGGTGAAATCAACAACAGAATGCAACTAAGGTGTTTGTGAAAATGCTTCAGAGACAGCAACAATCTGCAACAACATCTTCATCATTTGCTCTACACCTGGGAAGCAGAAATCAAGTGAATCAAAGGGAAATCGGGGGTGGAGCTCAACTGATTATGCACTGCTCTTACCAACACATAGGATTGTAATATCATGTTAAATACATGATGTGAACAGGTTATACCTTCCAATCTCATCTTTGATTTCAATTTCCATGCTCACAGTAAAATTTGAATACTTGTAAAATTGGGAAAGTGAAGGGCTTAAAATCTAATTTAGAGTATATGGAAGCATGGGTTAACTCCAGTTTTCATCACTTTCATGTTTATGAATTTAATTTGAGTGAATTGATCATAGGGTTCCTCATGTGAATTTGGGTTTTTTCCCAATTTAATATGTCACTTGTATGCAAGCAAGCTCTACTTTAACAGGTTCAAGATGTGTAGAAAACTCCATTCTCTCTAGAAATGTTGGTCTTTTAAGTTTTCCATGATGACACCATCAGTATATTAGCTCATCCACTTGATTTAATCTGTTGTCTGATGAGTGAATAATTGACTACCTGCACATAACTTCAACTGTGAATAAGCCTCACTGGATGCAATTTTGTAACTTATAATGTGAACATGAATGGAGAAGTGAGATTTCCTTTGTTTGTGAAAATATCTGGTTGATACATATGTTGTTCAAAAACATACTTATTGACTGTAATCATCATCTTCAATTACTTGTTTTTTATTGCTAACTTTCCTGATAATCAAAATTTCTCATTTACTTGTTTTTAATAATACTTGGTTGAATTTAGATGATTAATTTTTGTTGTTTTGGGTTGATTCAATTTTCTGCCCAAACAATTTGTTCGAGAATAGTAGAAAAATTGGTGTGACATGGGCATCAATGTAGCTCTTAGAATTCAGAAATATGTGAACTTGAAGCCTATTTGGGACGATGATTCATGAATGCCAGAAACACCTTGAGCAGCAGATGGCTCAAACTCGGCTCAGGGAGTGACCCCCCGATACAGGGTAGCAGAACCATTCACTGCTCGAAGACAACTTTTTACACAGTTGAATGTTGCAATTCTCACAACAAGTCTCTTCAAAGAGCTAAGTTTTTTTGTGATCATTTTGTTGATTTGATATATAAGTATTAGAAATCAGATTCTACCCCAATACACACACAATTTCAATTTTGTCCAATTGTATGCATGATATGATAAAATGATTGAATATCTGCTCATAACTAGACCGTTGATATTGTTCACTGTGGTATAATTTTGTGACTTGTAATTGTGAACATGAATAAAGAAATTCAGTAACCAACTGAATGGGATCTCATTGATTTGTGAAAATAACTGATTGATACATATGCTGCCTTTTAGTTTTGATATTCATCTAAGTGATATAGAAATTAAAATATTAGCATAATTCTGAAATAAATTCATAGCTCATGATGTTGAGTTTTAATTTTAACTCATAGCTACATCCTTGTGTTTCTTCTGTACCTCGCAATTAGCATTGAGTTTTCTCCGCTGAATGTCTATTCTAAGTCTAATTTGATCTTTAAATGAATCAAACTTTATATCTAATTTTATTGAAACCAATCTTATGTTTCTTAGAGAATAAGCGTCATGCCTGTAATGCCTTTGAACCTGGATTTCATGCTGAACCTGGATTATGCATTTCGCTATTGACAAGCTATATCTTGTATAGGCTCACATGGTGATTGTGTTATAGCCTCTTTTTCAATCTGCTATGCTTTAAACCTCAATAAATATCATATGTATGTGTATGTACATTCGTATCTTGAGTAATTGAATTAGCAAGTATGAATTCAGTTCATATGATCATTAATTAGGCAAGTGAAGCTTCAAAGGGAAATCGTTGTCATCTGAAAAGCTTATTGTAGATTTGGAACAGAAAAATCTCCAGCAGCAGTTGAATGTTGAATTTTGTCGAACGAACTCGCCAATCTGAAGAAGATGAGAGATTTGTTCAGCATATTTTGAAGAAGTACATATCATGGCGCAAAGTTGACACGAGTTTGTCTTCTTTCTTCAACAGTTTTACTTTCTGATGCTTTAATTTCTTCAAATCGGAATGAAAGCAACACGTACTCAATTGGCTCCATCATATAAATGCTTACTGTCAAGTTCAAGCAACGAGATGATTTCAACGATAGAGATACTTTGTGCATGATTGGACAGCATTGCGTAGCACCAACACAGCCATGAATCCGCCCCCAAACTCCTGTACCTTCATTGTGGTATTCGATGGAAGTGTAAAATATTCACGCAAATGATCCATTTGAATCAAAGACCTCATTCAATGCACCTGCAATTCGCTTTCTCAGCAAGCTAAGTATCAATTATGTATCAATTATTAAAAGTTTTCAATTATTAGAATCACATCATGATACCTAGTTGTTTTTCTATACTAGTTGTTTCAATTCAAATACTTGGGCTGTGTTAAGATTGAATAATGTTTAAGTTAATTTGAATCAGCTAACTGGCATGTCTGATCTTAAATGGTGCAGTGTTTGCCTAAATTTATTCATGCTAGTTGGTAATAAACCCCTTTCTAGAATCAGAACCTGTGTGTTTTGATTATTTGACTGTGATTCCAAAATAATTTGCACTTAGCCCATTTTCTATCTTGAGTTTAATCCAATTAAGCTTTGAAGCATGTTTTGAATTTTAAAGCTTGCATTTCTTGATTGGTGCTTTAGGTAAACATTGGAAGTTAAGAGAGTTCTGATCTCTTATGCCATATGTTTTGTTTTTTACTGCCATATAATGGGAAAATTGTGGCATGAACTTGATGTGTTTTTATCATCGAATGAATATATGAATTGCAGGGAAGGATTGAAAAGAATAGCCGGATTTAGGCTGGAAAATAACTAAAAACAGACCAGACTCTGCTGGATTTTCTTTCCAGTGAGTCAACTCACTGAGTTTGATCCAACTCAGTTGAACAAGACCAATTAGACCGAGTCAGATTGGTTGACTCGGCTAACCCATCTTTCCCTCTTAACCTTTTGACTGTTAATTGACTATCAGTTGACCATTAGTTTGACTCAGATCCCTTTGCTTTTGATTTTACATGATGTAAAAAAAAAAATTAAAAATTAAAAAAATAATAATAATAATAATAAAAAATAAAAAAAAAATTAGAATAATTATAATAATTATATTAAATTAAAATAAATTAAATTGTTATAGCTAGATAAATTTTATCACAGCTTCAACAGATGGGTGAGGACATCCGTGGATCCACAAGCATTTATAAAAAGATAAATATATACTATCTTTTTAAAAAAAATAATAATTAATTTTCTCTTAATTGCTCAAAAAGCATAAGCTTATTTGATTTGTATACACATCATCTATATAATGAATTAGATCATTAAATTTGTTCAACTAGTATCCATGGTATATATTTTAATTGAATATTACAAACTGTCATACATTATGAATTGATCAATTGCTTTCAATAGCATCTGAATCACATGTGATATCTTGCACAATGATAATGAATCCCATAATCATCTATGATAGAAATCTATTGATTTAATATGATGTGTTCTTAATCTGTACAAATTCTAATTTGTTTGATTAGATTTAATTGTAGTATGCAAATGAAAGCATGAAGATCATTTTTAACTTGCCCTCATTTAATATTATGAAATGTTTAAGACATTTTTATGAAGTGTGAAGATACCTATGAAGGACACTTCAGAGATGTGTATGCAATAATGATGCACTGGGGGGCATACTATAAAGAAATCAAATTTTTAGCTGTGAAATGAGTTAAATACTGCACGCCAATTAGGTATTTTATTTTAATAATTTATTAATGCTAAATAGAAATAATATATTTTGCTACTTTATGTTATATGCTGTGTACTTCTTAACATAAGGCAGCGATTAATACCTTATATGAGCCTTCAAGAAATGATACTTCAAACGGCTCATACTTCACGAAGAATATTCAGCAAATACTTCAATTTATTCTGAACTTCTTTGAAAGGCGATACCTCTTATACTTCTTGCGGAAATCTGACGCTCCTACAGGAATTATCATTCAAAAATGGGTATCTCTTTCAACCTATCATCAAATATTTCCGGAAGGCGAATGCTTCTACATTCGTATACTTCTGATCTCTCAAACAACGATTACTTTGGAATAAAATGATATTTCATCTGGATATTTCTCATGTCTTATTTAAATATATTTCATATTTTATTTCTATACACGCTTCTCATGTATATAGAAGAATATGGGATATGTCTTAAATAAGAAATGAGAAATGAGAAATATCTGGATGATTTTCAAATATACTTCTCATCCACTTTTCGGGCATATTTCTTACCGATATTTCTCCGTTCAGGAGATAAGAAAAGACTAGTGGGTACATCCCCAACGAGGGAACTCATGTAAGAGTCTTGAAATAAGTCTAATGGGTCCATCCTCAAAGAGGGGACCCATGTAAGAGTCTTAATAAAATGATGGACCACACATAATTTACTCCATGCCCGAGATAAATTAGGCGTGTGTTCCTACTGAGCTCAGTGGCTAGAGAAAATTTATGGGACACATTAATTTACTCCGTGCCCGAGATAAATTAAGCGTGTGTTCTTACCGAGCTCCGTGGCTCGGAGACATGATAAGACTATTGGGTCACAGAACCCATGAAAGAGTCTTGATACTTGATAAGACTATTGGGTCGCAGAACCTAAGTAAGAGTCTTGATACAAAAAGAGTACGTTCGGACCAACCCTGTATCTTACCCTTGGCTCGGGTTTGTTTCGTATGTGTGGGATCTCGAATGTCATAACTCCATGGAAGGAGGTGCTTCGTTGCAAAAAATATCAACCCAGGGTTCAAAGGAACCTTGTGGTGAAAAACTAACGATCAATATATATATATATACAAAATTTTGTTTTGCAAGGAAAAAAATACAACATAACATGGAAATGCATAAACAAACATCAACAACCACATTATGACTCAGACGAGACGAGTGGTCATTTTCTTAAGACTTTTTCTTCGAACAAATCTTAAGAAAAAGGAGCAAGTTGTTGGGGACAAAATGATGTTCGCCCGAAGTGATGTCATCATTTTCCCAGAATGATGTCATCAAGTCCGAAGTCTAATTTGGCCCGAAGCGACGTCATCACATCCCGATCCCGAAGCGACATCATCATTTACGTCCCGATCCCGAAGTGACGTAATCACGTCCCGATCCCGAAGCGACGTCATCACGTCCCGAAGCGACGTCATCATCCCGACCGTTCCAGCTTGTCCCGATGCTATCTTGTCCTGAAGTGACGTCATCATTTCTCACAGTGACGTCAGCAATTCCCATTCTAACTGGTGCCCGATCCATCATGTCCCGAACATGCTGTCCCTATCCGGTCATTTCCGCTGGACCAACTCAATCCCGCAAGCCAACCAGACTAGCCCAGACTGTTTGAGAGAAAGATGGATAAGAAGATAAGGTGTACAGGTGGACCCACATGGAGTTGCCACTCACCAACACATTTGACACGTGGAAGCATTCTTCAAATGACACATCAAATAGGACTTTTGGTTAAAAGAGGGAAGAAAGGACGGAGAAGGGATCGGTCTCTTCTTCTCTGGAAAAACTGGATCTTACTGTAAAAAAAGGGAGAGCTCTAATGGAGCTTCATCTCACTGTAACCTCAAAATTGATCAATAAAAACTCTCACAACTTCACTACCCGTGGATGTAGGCCATTAAGGGCTGAACCACGTTAAATCACTGTGTACAATTTCTTCTATTTTCTTTTGATAATTTTATTGATGATTTTGGTTGTTTTGGGCTGATGAGAATTTCTGCCCAAACAGTATATACTCTTGGCAGTGGTAGAGGGTGGCGGAATTTAGGAAACATCGATTACTATGTTTTACCTAATGATGAAAACGGGAATAATTGTGTTAATGGATCTCTTCATTGGCTCAAGTATGGAACGGGTGAGATTGTAGCATTCAATTTGTCAGACGAGGAATTCCACTTTGTTCATACACCACCTGGTTTGTCCTCTAAACACCCCATCAGTGATATCTAGTAGAATTTTCGTCCTGAGAGGCTGTTTGTGTCTTGCTTATGAATACGCAAAGGGTGCTGACTTGTGGATGTTAAAGAAAAATGATGAACAAAATGCAGGAGGTAGTAATCTTGGCAATGCAAAAGACCTGTACTACAAGTCTCGGAGTTGGGTTAAAGAGTCACATATTGGATTTCCATCTGTGAATCGAATGTATATTTGTCCTTAGCCAAGAGGGTGATGTGGTACTTAGGCACATTCATGGTTTTTTGAGTCAGTATAACTCAAAAAGAGGAGGTTTTAAGGTTTATCTGACGGAACGTAACAATTAGACCTTTTATTTCCGAATTAACGTAAACAGCTTTATTTCATTGAAAGCACTTGGAGAAGCAAATATAGAGATACGTGTAGGATCGAAAGATGTTGACGATGAGGTAATAATTCAAAGTGTACCTGCACATGTTGTTGAAGATTACTACTCTTTATAGATTATCAAATTGACTGTATCCGGTCTGCCAGTCTTTGAAGCTACTTTTATGGATCGTATCTGCTGTGTTTTTTTTTTCTCTTTTTTTCTCTTTTTTTTTTATTGGTTTTGAGTTTATGGATCAGTGCTGTGGTAGTTCTCTTGAAATCTTTTTTGTTCGTTTGTTCGTATGAACTCAGTACTGAATAGGGAAATAAAAGTGAATTACAGTTTCAGAAGAAACAGCAAATAGAATGTAAGATCCGCAAGGTTTCTGGACTTACTTAAACTTGTAACCTAGTTGAGTATACTTTGTAGGAGTCAGTAGTACAGTAGATTTGTTTGATAAGACTAACAATCAATGGTTTATTTTTAAGGAACAGTTTGTTGACGTATGAATACTACTAACTATTAAGATTACAATCAAAGAGATAGATTTCATTTTTTGCATTAATGCTAATGCAAATTCACTGATAGTATTGCTTCAAAAGCGCAACACAGTGCAGTCCCGAGTTACAATGGAATTTTTTACATCTAAAATTCATTTGGATTGATTTTCTAATAACAATTCACAAGAATTTTTGGCACAATTTAAAAATAAAAGAGAAATCTGAAACTAATTTGGATTGCTTTTCTAATTTTCCGTCGGAATAATTAATCCATTGCTCCTTAGTTGAACCTTTGTTCATCCCAACATATGATTAGTTTATCTATTTTCTTGGTGATGTTGATATAAACTTCTCTGCGTTATGATTTTGTCCGCTTAATCTACATTTTAAAACAACAAAACTCACCACTCATACGCAAAATTGCTCTTTTGGCAAATAATTTACTGTAGTTAGTCTGTCTTATGTGCTGCAGTCAGTGTTGCTTTTCGTAAGTCTTCAACGACAAAATTGTTGCAATGTCAAATTTTGTCAATTGGCAAAGAAGAGTCAACATTGTAAGAAGGCACATGGTATGAATTATCTAAGTAATTTACAAATTTCAAATTAGATGCTCCGGAATCAACTCTCACTACCGTCGAATTAGTTGAGAAATTCAAGTCGGACATTCCGAATCTGTTGGAGAAGAATATTGCATTTTGTGACCTAATATCTGTTCATACAATTTGCTATTGTGATAAGAATCGACGTATTTATTTGAAAAAGCAATGATTCGTGGAGTAAATTATACATACATTTTTATCAAGAACAATTATTATTTTTGAAATAAAAAAGCCTGGCATTTTTGAGGGCGACCAAAAACCATTTTAGGGACTAATAAAACAAAATAAGGTCATTTTAAAGTAATCTCAATACACCTCTTATCCATATATTTTTTATAATGGCTAATTTATCCTTGCTTAATTAGTGTTAACTTTGATTAATTAGTTAATTAATTTGGTTATAGTCAGTGTTAGAAAATTATTTGAGTTAGTTTTGGAATAGAAATCTAGAGTGTTTTAGATTCGATTTTTCGAGTTATAATTTGGTTATGGCTAATTTATTCTTAAACTACCGATTCTAATAAGTAGCCCCAAATTGGAAATCGAAATTTTTTTTAAAAAAATAACATCTTGTACAAGCACAATCGGTAGTTTAAGAATTTCTTAAACTACCGATTATAATGAGTAGCCCCAAATTGGAAATCGATTTTTTTTTCAAAATTTCAACATTTTGTAGAAGCATAATCGGTAGTTTAAGAAATTCTTAAACTACCGATTATAATAAGTAGCCCCAAATTGGAAATCGAATTTTTTTTCAAAATTTCAACATTTTGTACAAGCATAATAGGTAGTTTAAGAAATTCTTAAACTACCGATTATAATAAGTAGCCCCAAATTGGAAATCGAATTTTTGTAAAAAATTTCAACATTTTGTACAAGCACAATCGGTAGTTTAAGAAATTCTTAAACTACCGATTATCATACAAAAAGTGTCCCGGAACAGGCAGTTCCTGGGGTAAATGCAATCGATAGGTATTTATCTACCAATTGTATTACGCTAAAACAATCGATAGTTTGTTATCTACCGATTGTTGATGAATATACACAATCGGTAGTTTTTTCAAACCACTTAACTACCGATTATAATGTAAAATTTGAGGAAAATAACTTGTTAAAAATAAATCGATTGCAAATCAATTGATAACTCACAAAAAGAACATAAGATCATTTCAAATGTTAGACAGTTAAACACCAGTAATGTTAAACACCAGAGAAGTATCCATAAGAAAAGAACCAAAATCTAATTTCTAGGAGCTTTGGTTTTGGTAAGAGGACGACGAGCACCAGGGGATAACAATCTTTCAGCATCAACGACATTGGCTTCACCCTCAGAGACATTTGCTTTAGCATCAGCACTCGATGAAGCGCGAGATCTTTTGGTCGGCTTTGTTGCTAGCCTCTTAGGCTTATTCGCAGATTTCTCCCCAAACTTGCTAGCATAGGCTTCATTGTCAATGTTGTCAATGGGGTCTTTATGCTCTCTCATCGTCTCAATTGATGGAGGCACTCCCGCATTTATGCACCAAGCTATCTTCGAGAAAAATACAAACCTTTTTTTTTCTTCTGTTTTTAGGTAATACTAATCAAACGATTATTATCTATAATATTGAGCCGTAATACTAAAATCAAAAGGAAATAACATTATGTACCAGCCTTTCATAACCCGAGGGTTTGTCTTTGATGATGCAGCTATATTCGGGCACCCTGGTGCTCTTTCTTTTATCTTCACGGATCACGTGAAGATGAGAATGCTGTCGGTACCATACCATATAGCCAGGATCTGCTTCATCATCTCGGGTGACAGGTCTCCCCTCGTTGATCATAGATTGCATCATGTTGTCCCACTGTTCAACCGATGGGTTACCAGAGTAAACTATTGAGATCGAGTCCTTACCACAAACACAATTCTCCACGTCCAACTCGAACCTGCCCCTGAAACGACTCCAAGGTTCTTCTTGGACAAACCTAGTTGACGCATCACCCTTGTGGCATTGTACATGACATATCCAGTGGGATGCCATAAGGGTCCATAGTAGAACGAAAACTCAGACCTTCGCGCTATATGACCACTAGCTAGGTCTTCCCTGTATGGATCAAAGCATACATCTTTGGACGTCATTGAGTCTAATTTTCCTCCTCAAATAAATCAACTCCTGCTCCTTAGTCCTTGAATGGTTTCCCTCAAAGATGTATTTCGTGCCTCAGGGTGTTCTTTTCTCCCATGTCGGGTTCTCTTTGTCCAACTCGAGGGATGGGAAGTGGTCATAGATCCATGTCTAGTGTACATATCAAACCAAGTATGAGAAAATTGACTCTTAAAAGAGGAAAAAATAAATAACAATCAAACCATCAATGAAGTTACCAAAATACCTGTAGTAAGCTCACATTCCCGGCAATTTGGCTAGTCTGTTCCCTGGATGCCTTTCTCATCTCTTCCATCAAGAACGCAAGACATGCGGTGTCCCACGAATAGTCGCGAACTTTATGGAGGGGATGCAAAAGTTGTAGGAGGTTGGCGTCGATCCGGTTGCCACTAGCATTGGGGAAAATTACACATCCCAAAACAAAGAGAAGATATGCAGTGGCTGCAGCATTGACCTGGTCATCGCTAAACTCTGGGTTCATCTTTTCTTTGTCCTTGGTGCCTCTGAACATTTTCATCAGTTGGACCATGCTGAATTGTCTGGTTTTGTAAGGAGCGCCCGTTTGAACTCTTCATTGGATGTCGCTCGGTCCCAACCAAGGCACCTCTCAATGTAAACATAAAGCTGGTCCCATCTTAACTGCTTCACATAATCAAACTTCATCGTCGTACCATGGTCAGTGAGACTTAGAATATACAACACATCATCGGGGTTGATCGTCATCTCTCCCCACGGCATGTGGAAGGTATCAGTCTCAGGATACATCCTCTCCATGAAGGCCGATATCGACACCCGGTCGTGAGGTAACATTGAATTCTCGGCAGTCGTAGATAACCCTGACTGCAGTATAATTTGCTGGAACCGTTGACATTCACCTTCTAACGGTCAATCGTTCATCTTTGTTGGTGCAGCCGTAGGTTTGAGTAGACGGACCGCATTAGAATAGTTCTAATATACACGACGAATTAAAAAAAAAATTAGAATAACAGTTAACACTTCTACGAATAAAAATACAATATGTTAAGAATGGTGTTTTATAATTATTACCTCAGTAGAGTAAATCTCTTTCGCCTAAGAGTCTTTGTACCCAAATAATAGATCTACTCCATCTCTTGGGAGGCCAGGGATTTGACCTTGTTGTATACCCTTTATCTTCAAAGAATCGGGGACCTTGTGTCCTCCTTTCTTATTAGCTGGCTTCTTTGTACCACTTCCTTCTTCTTGTCTACCACTTGATCCTCCTTCATCAAAGTATATATCTTGTGGAGCACTTGGTCCTCCTTCTTCTAGGTTTGTACTTCTTGGAACACTTGGTTGAGTTCCTTCAGTGATAACAATTCCGCTAGCGCTCTTTTGTCTTCTTGCACTAGTAGTTACCTTCTTCCCCCCTTCACGACGAGGCCCCGATAGAATTATATCGTGGGAATGCTTAGATCGCCTTTCCCCTCTTTGATACAAAACAAAGAACAATTATTTTCAACAAGACACCGTTCAATCAGTACATAATCGGTAGACAAAGTACATTGAACTCAACCGATTGTTCATAATCGGTAGTCAAAAAACAACGTAACTACCGATTTTGCATAATCGGTAGTCTAAAAAACAACTTAACTACCGATTGTGCATAATCGGTAGCTCGGGCTCTACATTATCTACCGATTGTGCATAAAAAATGGAACAGAAAAGTCTATGGACACACATACAATCGGTAGTTACATAAAAAAATTAACTACCGATTATGACTAAATTTGGGTACAGGAATATAATCGGTAGTTAATGACCAAATTATAACTACCGATTATGGCCGATGTTTGAGGAACCACTAAATTTCACAATCGGAAGTTTAACCTAAACTACCGATTATGTGTAAATTTGGAGACAGGAATATAATCGGTAGTTTGGATGTAAAAATAACTACCGATTGTGATCGATGTTTTTGAGGATCACTAACTTGCATAATCGGAAGTTTAACTCTATACGAAACTACCGACTATCACTAAATTTTGGTACAGGAATACAATCGGTAGTTTATGACTAAACATAACTACCGATTATGCATGATGTTCATGAGCAATGAAGAACACTAACATAATCGGTAGTTTGATACAACCACGAAACTACCGATTATGAAATTTAACCTAAAACCCTTGATATTCTAGTGACGAATTCATTCGATTGAATCAATATAAACACAAATAATGGTAAAATCTTACCTTATTGGAGCCATTATAAAGTTCTGGAGAGGCTGATTGTCGGAATCGATCTCCGTTTCTAGGTCATCCTCTTCGTGTTCTTCGCGTTCTTCGTGTTCTTCATGTTGTTCTTCAACAATCTCTCGATCTCTTATTATTGTGGCAAAATCCGGCCACTCTGTATTAGGAGGTTGACGAGTTGTTTGCTTCTTTCTTGCCATTTGTAGATTGTAATAACGACGATAAATTGGTTTACGATTATACAATGATTTGGTTTACGATTAATCGGTTGATTGTGCCACAATCGGTAGTTTGAAAACAATAGAAGAAGAAGAGAAAACAGAAATTGATAATCGGTAGAGAATAAGTGTGAAATAGGTTTAGGTTTAGGTTTTATTAGTGAAAGGTTTTATGGTAATTGTTTAATTAGTGAAAGGGTATTTAAGTCTTTTTACATACCACTAGGTTATCCCTTAGCCGCATCCATGAAATTGAGTTAAAAAAGTCGTCCCAAATTAATTTTTAGTCGTCCTTAAAAACGTTAGGTAAAAAAGGCTTAATAAAAAAAATAAGTAAAAAAGGCAAATCCATTAAAAATAAACCCTCTCGAAAAGATGAGAGTTAAAAGAGAAGGTATAAACGCTGCATATGTTAAATGTACGTGCATCCTTTTGTTAGAATTGCATATCATCCCTCGGAGGAAAGGCGTGTATACACAAAAATGGCTGCAAAAGAATATGTATACTGCAGCATGTCATTGTAGCTCATGGATAAATTTTGGGAGATGGAGTGCTCAAGTATGAACCCCACATTCTTGTGGGCACCTTAGAGTTCAACACTTCAAGGGTGCCTATAACACAAAACTCTAGTTTAACTTTAACATAGGTGGTTGGGGGCACCCGTACCACCACCCCATTGTCTTTGTAGTAAGTTAGGGCAGTTACAATATCCATCCTCTTTATATAGCTAGTGTCTTCCGACGGATTTCATACATAAAAAAAAGAGTTGCACAAAAACTAGGGTTTACTCAAACAATTGCCTCTTTTTTCACTTTCTGTTGATTTCTTCTAGTTTGCATGTATAAGATGGATCATGCTACTTGTTTTAACGATCTCCAGGTTGAAAGCAAGTTGGATATATTTTCTAGGTTACCAATTGAGTTAGTATTAGGTTGCAGAAAGGTATGTAAACCTTGGAGAAATGTCTTATACTTCCAGAATAATGCTGTCTTTGCTCATCTACATCTTTTACGTCAACGTTGCCGCCGTGGACTTAAAAGACACCAGAAACGACTGCTTGATGCTAACCATGATGATGACATTAGTCATGATGGTTCTTGGTTATAATACAAGAAAGATCAATCTCGGGTTTCCTGCAGACGTGTGTGGATTTCTTGGTTCCTGTAACGGATTGCTTTGTTTATCAGTGGAGCTGAAGTGCAAGCCCATCCAGTTTTTGAGCAACCCTGGAGATCATAAATTCTTGAAGGTTTTAATCGGAAAAGCGACGAACCTTTATATATCTGTAATCCTGTTACTCGAGAAATTGTGTCTCTTCCAGCTTTGAGTATCAAAAAAAAAAAGAATAACATTAGCGTTGCGCATGGATTCAGATACCATCCTTTAGCTAAGGAGTACAAGGTTGTCAGGATTTGGTATGGTTCAACTGGGAGTAGGAGTGGTTGTGTGTCAGGAGGAGAAGTAGAGGTATATACTCTTGGCAGTGGTAGAGGGTGGCGGAATTTAGGAAACATCGGTTACTATGTCGTACCTAGTGATGAAAACGGAAACAATTGTGTTAATGGATCTCTTCATTGGCTCAAGTATGGAACGGGTGAGATTGTAGCATTCGATTTGGCAGACGAGGAATTCCACTTCGTTCATACACCACCTAGTTTGTCCTCTAACACCCCATCAGTAATATCTAGTAGAGTTTTTGTCATGAGAGGCCGTTTGTGTCTTGCTTATGAATACGCAAAGGGTACTGACTTGTGGATGTTAAAGAAAAATGATGAGAATAATGCAGGAGTTGTAATCTTGGCAATGCAAAAGACCAGTACTACAAGTCTCGGAGTTGGGTTAAAGAGTCACATATTAGATTTCCATATGTAAATCGAGTCTTTAAGATATTTGGCCTTAGCCAAGGGGGTGATGTGGTACTTAGGCACATTCATGGTTTTTTGAGTCAGTATCACTGTAGTTAATTTCGGCCGGTACTGTTAAAATATCGCCGGTTTTACGGTATCGGTCCTCACCCGATACGTAACAATTGAAAACCCTAGAACAATGATAAGGAAATTCGTTTCTTTTTTTTTTTAAATTAAAAACCCTAATTTCGATCGTACCGTTACATTTCGGTCATTTTGGTTAAACCGTATCGGTCAATATCGGACGATATTTTCGGGCAAAAACCGTTCTACCGGTATAAATATGGTATTTTAGAAAAATGAGTACTAGTTTTATATCTTAATGAGTCCAATATAGAAAAAGTGTTTGATATAATAATTATAGGTAATATGTTGACCGATATTTAGAACCGAAATATCCCCGATACAAAGGAGTATCAGTGTATCGTTCTCGACCGGTACGAACCGAAATCTGATATTAACTACATCGGTCGGTATAACACAAAAAGAGGAGGTACAAAACGTTATCCGATAGAACGTAACAGTAAGGCCTTTTATTTCCGAATTATATTGCACGTCAACAGCTTTGTTTCGTTGAAAGCACTTGGAGAAGCAAATGTAGAGACATGCATAGGATCAAAAGATGTCGATGACGAGGTAATAATTCAAAGTTTACCTGCACATGTTGTTGAAGATTACTACTCTTTATAGATTATCAGTTTGATTGTACCCGGTCTGCCAGTCTTTTTAAGCTGCTTCTATGGACGGTATCTGTTTTTTTTTTTTTTTTTAGTTTATGGATTAGTGTTCGTTAGAAATCATTTTTGTTTATTTATTCGTTTGATCAGTACTGAATAGGGAAATTACGGTGAATTACACTTGACAGAAAAAACAGCAGACAGAATGCAAGATCCGCAAGGTTTCTGGACTTATTTAAACTTGCAATCAAGTTGGGTATGCTTTGTAGGAGTCAATAGTAGAGTGTAAAACGAGTATATAAATTAAGCTTGCAGAAGTCTTTACACTTTTAGTACTATACTTTTAATAAATAAACAGCTAATCGGGTGTTAGTAGAGTGCAATCAAGTACAATAACAGCTAGACACAAGTCAAGTCAATGAGTGAAGACTTAACTAAGACTATTTTTAATAAATACTTGAGTAGACATATATTAGAAAAAAAAAATCACATATTCCCTTCGTCCAAGAATAAATGATCTATTTATTTATAAATTTTATCCATTAATAGGTGATCTATATCTTTAAACAAGAAGATATTTCTAAAACTACTATTTTAATTGATTATTTTTAATATAAGAAATATATATAAGTTTTTTCGGAACGTTGAATTGCTAAATAATTTTTAAATTTCATGTTTATATTTGTTACATAGTTGTTTTTAAAATGCTTTTCATTGGTATAAAGTTTAAAAATACCCGTGGTATATTTTGAGAGATAAATCATTTCTAATTTCACTGATTATTATCCATAAGGTATAATTGTAAAAAATACTTACAAAAACTCCTCTCTCCTTTTTTCCTTAAGAATAATGCAAACTTAAACTAGATCACCTGTTCTTGGATGAAGGGAGTATAATTTAATGTATGATAAATTTTTGTTGCTAAATTCATATCTCAAAAGCGCAGTATATTTTCCACCATCTCGAACTTTCTCCGGAACGTTGAATTACTAGCTAACCATAGGGGATTTAACTACAACTACCCGTTGAATTGCTAGCTAACCTATAAGGGATTTGACTACAACTTTATGGTGGTATCAACATTATAAAGAAGGACACTGGTAACGGGCATGCACATTTTTCTAACTTTATGCATATTTGTTATATTTTTACCTGGTTAGTTAGGGCCTATGGGAATTATTTTGGCCCGACCGTTAAAAGACAAGATAGGATTATTATGAAGTAAATGTCAAAACCCCTTATCCAACTATTTATGTCAATGCCTAATTTACCCCATAATTAATTAGTATTAGTTAATTTAATTAGTAGTTTTTAATCGTGTTAGTTGTAAAATCAATTAGTGTTAACTAATCATCAAAACTAGTAAAAATGATATTTTTTTAAGTTAATTAACCCAGAATCGTTGGATACGAAGGATAACGTAAGCGGATTCTGGGTTGGTTTTCTTCGTGATTGAAGAACATATAAATCAGTGGATGTTTCCATTCACAAAGGACGACTCCGACAAACGTTATATGTGAGTGTAATTATGAAACGATTCCGGGACACTTTCATGAATGATAAAATTTCATTCATAGTCTAGGATACTAGCGCATTGCATAACATAGTTTAGGATATTAACACATTTTATTTCATGATCTAGTACGCATATTCTTGAAGTCCGCACTTTAATACATCGTTAATGAACCTCCAAACACGTTGGTTCAACACGGCGTATTCCCTTGCGTGCATGAACATCCTTTCCCCGTTTCGAGTTCGTCATAGGCTATGGAATCATTCGACTAGAAATTAAATCGATTGCAAGTTAGTATACGAATATCAAACGATAAGAAAGAGATAAACATACCGAGCTACTCAGTTTCTCGCTATTAGAAACTTGGGGATGATGCTCGTGAACCATTCTTCTAATTTTACGGAACTCTCGCATTTCTTTTTTGATGATGAAGATTTTAGACGCTAGGTCTCTCCATTTACGATGGTTAGGGTTCCCGGTACGGTCATAGAAGAATTCTTTGACTCTCTTCCAAAACATCAAATAAATTTCGAACGGACGTTCACGGAAGACGGGAATGAACGACTTGACGAGCTCCAAATCTTCATCAGGTTCCCATTCCATTTCCCCGACTCTATTTGAGTAGTGGATGAAGTGGGAGTGAGTAGAAGGTGTAAGTTTGTGGCAAGTTGTGCCAGGGATAGAGGTCCTTGTTATATAGAGGAAATCCCAACAACTATTTTTTTTTCGAAAAACTTAAAATTTGGGTGAAATATTCTGCAAGAATCGTTCTTTATGTAAGTACACGTCGAACAATCCTAGGTTATCGAAAATGTCAAAATCTAGGCTTGTTGGAATCATTATATACATAGCTCCACATCGAACGATTCTTAGCTAAAAACAACAACAACAATTGGTATGTAATTAAACCTTAGAATCATTCAATATGGTTGTCCACATCGAACGTTTCTGTCGTCAAAAAGCAGCAGAAAGTTTTGTTTTTCCTCCGCTTAGAATCGTTCTTTATAGATACCAACATTGAACGATTTTATGCTAAAAAACTGCCTGAAATATTGGCTTCCTCTGCTTAGAATCATTACATATGGATGCCCACATCGAACTACTCTATCGTCAAAAAGTAACAGAAACTGATTTTTTTTCTCTACCTAGAATCGTTCGATATGAACGTTGATATCAATCGATTATGAATACTTGGAAAAAGTTCTGTTTTTTTCTGTTCAGAATCGTTTGATAGGTTTTTCCACGCCAAACGATTCTGGCAATAAAAACATCCAGAGTTCCAATAATAAATTGGAACAAATTGTAGTTCTTTTGTCGCGTCTTAGCATACACAACAATTTTAAAACCAAATAAATCCGTTCTTTTATAAACTAATAAACCTAATTATCCATATGTTTAAATCCGAATGATAAAAATAAATTAAGGACATAATTATCCAAAGTGAAGACCCATTAGTTTAAAAAACAAGAAAGCATTCATTCAACCACATCACCGCCTTCCCCATGACCACGACCACCTCGACCTCGTTTGGGAGATCCTTCTCCACTGCTTGATTCTTCCCGAGCATCCTTTCTCACTCTTGGTTTTTTTGTTGGCGTCGGCTCTGCCGCCTCCCCAAACCTAGCAGCAGCTTGTTCATCCTCCAGAGCCTGGTATTCTTCAATCTTCGCCTGATTCGCCAAAACATGTTCTCCTCTCACGATACACATTTTTACTTGGTTGATCATGTACGTGATTCTTCCTCTCTGTTTTCATTTCAAACAACAAACAAGTTATAACTCATTCTAAACCCTCTTAACATACCATAAGAGACCACAATACGTACCAGAACATCGAGAGCTCTATCCCGATCCTTGATAAAGGGGCCTCTCGTCTATCTGTATGACACGGGTGTGAGAAACGTTGAGGTACCACGACATATACGCTGGGATGGCTTCAACATCGGAGTTTGCAGGCCTATCCATTCCGCAAACATTAGCCGACCTATTCTCCCAAATAGTTTGAGTTGGTAAAGGACTGTGGACAACCTAAATATCATTCTCAAGGGAACTACATTTCTCCTTGTTAAATTGAATTTGAATGCATTAGGGATCTTCTGCACAACACCATATTACCTCGCAACTCTTGTCGGGTTGTACATTACATAGCCTCTTGGGTGAAAAAGAGGTCCATGGCAATAATTTTCCAGGCACCCAACCATCTTTCCATCCGTAAATGCTTTTTTGTAAGGGTTAAAGACAACATCCGTCGTCGTCAAGTTATCCAGTCGCCGCCTCAGCTCAAGAAGGTCCTTATTGTGATTATTCGTCTTGCCGTTGAAGGAGTATTTGCTTCCAAAAAATTCTTCATCCCAATTCTCGGTCTCACCGTCCCTCTTAGAAAACTTTGGGAAGTGCAAGTGTATCCATACCTGCATCAACGTAGGAATAAAGGTGAGAATAGGAATAATAAGACCAAAATTTTAACTTCAACACCACACCCCTGCAACCTGGGTCATGTCTACCCTAGTACACTTTCTCATTTCATTCAATAAGTATGCAAGGAAAGCAGTGCCTCAAGAGTACTCGTTGAATTTCTCCAATGGTTGAACTAACTGGATGTAGTTGGCATTCACCCAAGAACCGGAAATATTAGGGAAGATAACAGATCCCAGGATGTAGAGAATATATGCGGTAGTGGTAGCAGTGATATGATCCGCGGTCAACTCACCACTTTTATGAAGACGCAGTGTTCCCGAGAACTCATCCCTAAGGTGGCTGAGATAGAATATTCTCTCCGTCGTGGTCTTGTCCGCATCCCAACTAAACGCCTTAGAGGTGAACTCGTAGATGTCCTTCCAATCTACCTCATTTTGGTAGTTGGGCCCCCTCACGGCTTTACCTCCAACGCTGAGACCCATGATCAACTGCATATCGTTTGGGGTTATTGTCATTTCCCCAAACGGAAGATGAAAAGTATACATCTCCTCATAATATCTCTCGAGGAAAACAGAAACAAGGTTCTTGTCATACCAAACCTTGGATTTATTCACTCCATACATCAACCATGTTCCTTCGACAATCCTTTTGACTTCAGGCGCTTCTCCATCCAGTGGACATAACTCTATTTGCTGAATCACGATTGGTGTTTTAGAAGACGCACGGCATTGGTGTGATCCTAAATGACAAATGACGACAAATTAGAAAGTGCATTAAGCTTAAATAAAGGTAGACGATATAGACAATAAGGTTGAGATACTTACCATGGTTGCACAGATCCTAGTTTCCCAACTAGCTCGTACCCCCATAGCAACTGCCTTCCGTCACCTGGTAACACATGAATGGGCTCATTGGGACTGCGACTTAACAACATCGAAGTTGTTGGCAAGTATGCTCCCTTCTTCTTCCTTCCTGGCGCTACATCTTTATCTCCTTCTTGTTCTTGTGGTGGTTCTTGTGGTTTTCGTGGTGGTCCTCCACCTCCCCATTCTTCTCCGTCGTGGCTCTCGCTATCTTCCTTATCACTTTCCTCTTCACGTAGAACTCTATCAGAATTTGTACCAAAATAAAAAGTAAGGTCTTCTCTTTGGTGCTCCTCTTTAGTTGGTTCATTGACGGAGACCGCTTTAGCCGCCGAACACCTACGCGGTCTATCTGTCAAGTTCTTACCGTCCTTTCGACGAGGTCCCAAGCTCTCGGATAAGCAATATCATATTTTTTTTCTTATGTCTCTTTTCTCCTTTAGTAGCCTTTCCCTTATCCCTAAAGAGTACGACAACATACAATAATCAATTTTAGGAATTCCAAAACTAGAATCGGACAACACGATACACACGTATCCAACGATTCCTAACACTTTAATTCTAGAATCATTCTGTTTTGGTTTCCGTATCCAACGATTCTAGGCTAAAAAACCAACAGAAACTCTAAAGTTTTCTTGACAAATAATCGTTCGATAGGGATGTCCACATCCAAGGATTTTGATAGTCGTTCAGTTTCTTCTCGATCCATAATCGTTTGATAGGAATAGCCACATCCAACGATTCTGATAAATGTTCAGTTTCTTCTCGACCCAAAATCGTTTGATGTCTGTGTCCACATCCAACGATTCTGGGTCGATGTTTCCTGACTTTTCAGTTGCACTGGAATCGTTCGATGGGGGCATGAATATCAAACGATTCAAATTCGGATCGTTCGATGTGGAATGAACATCGACCGATGCTAGTTTTCACAGAAAACCAAGAAATCAAAATTATCAATTTTTGAGTGTTTGCATGCAATTGAAACTTAATTTAGAGTGATGCGATGATAGAAAAGTACCTGATTCGAGACATTTTTTGTATCGAGCTAAGAGTTTCTTCGTCTTCCTCCTCCGTAACCATTTTTTTCTTCGGTTTATGTTTAATTGCTTCTGCAATTCCTGGATTGCTTCCACTATGTAGAGTTGCTCCTTTAGAGGGATACTTCATTCGTCTTGCTATTTTCGTTATAAGAAGAAAAAAACGATTATTATTTTTTTGAATCACCGGACGATGTTTTGGTTTGAAATGGAGAAGTAGAGTGAGAAGAGAGAAGAGAGAAGAAGAATCGTTTGATGAAGAAGTGAAATAAAAAATAGGTTATAGTAATTAGTATTAGTAATTGGGTTTACTGCTAGTTTGTAATCTATGTTTTTATAGAGGGTAATTTAATATTTTTATACAAATTTAGATATCCCTTATTTACTATTATGGGTCTACATAAAATTGGGTAGGACCAAAATAACTAGTGTAGACCCCAATATTAGGATAACATTTCTGCCAATTAATATGTGAGTCTTACTTTTTTGAAATTTTGTATTTCGGCCCCAACAATATTCAGGTCAATCAATATTGGGTATCCAACAAAATCCAGAGGTAGACATAGCTGGACTCTTGCTCCGTCAGTTTTAGGAGTCAATTGGATGGATTTGAATATTAAGACTCGATCGTATGCACACACGATGTACGTGCTGAAATCATCGTCTATCCTTTGAGTTTACTAATATCGTGTTGCAATAAAAAATTATTTTTTAAATTACCTATTATAAAACAGTAAAATTAAGTTTGCACTCAAGTTACTATTACGCTTAGGGGTGCACAAAGGTCGGTTCGGTTCGGTTCTTAGTGGAACCCTGTACCTGTACCTCCCCATGGTCGGTTCTCAAATTTTGTACATGTACCCTGTACCCTGGGTTCGGTTCCTGTCTTGTACCCTGTATCCTGGGTTCGGTTCCGGGTACGTACCATGTACCCTGTTTTTTTTTGTTTTTTTGTTTTTTTTTTTTTGGTTGCATCTAAAATTTAAATATAAATGTAAATTGTTGAAGTAAAGGAGATAGAAAGTTTAAGTTTTGCTATCATTTCAATCTCATTACGAAATGTATACAATATTAACTTCCATCAAATAAACACAAACACAAAAAAGAAGAATAACCAACATAGAGTTAGAATGTAAAGGTTTTAAGGGTTTCATAATGAGATTCAAGAAAGTAAAGATTTCAATGAAATGAATCTAATGAACTTCAAGGATCAAAAGATTTTGGCGCTGGCATAGGTTTTAGTAACCAACTTTGTGTACAGAGCAATGCCTCAACCGTCCTAGTAGATAAGGAACTTCTCCATGGACTAAGCACTCTCTTTCCGGTGCTAAATGCTGATCCAGAGGCAACTGAAGTCACAGGAATGGCTAATATATCCTTTGCCATATATGAGAGTATCTTGTACCTGCTATTATTGTTCTTCCACCAAACCAATATGTCAAAACTGGAATCAACTTCCTCACCTTCGGACTCAGACAGATCCATCAAATCCATCAAATCCATCAAATACCTATCCAACTCTGTTGTAGTCTCAACACCAGATGGGTTCTTTTTATGCCTTTTCTTTCCTGATTTAATCCTAGATAGAAGACTTTGCTCTTGCATAAAAACTGTATTGTCAGCTACAGAAAAAACACTAGTGCTGCTACTTGACCCCTCCTGTCCATTTGAATGCATAGACTTATACTCTTCAAAGAGTAACATAAAATCTGCTTTCACCTTTCTCATAACATAAGCACTTCACAAGACTTCTGGCATATTCCCAATCCTCTTCATATGGAGCATGTTGACGCGCATTTCCCTTTTTCTTTGTCTTCTTCACAACCTCAACCTGCATGTCCTCAGCCTCAATCTCAAGCTCAACCTCAGATCCGGAACCAGATTCAGAACTAGAGGAACACTCTTCAATAACATCAATATCATCAATACCCATATCATAATCATTAGGTAAAACATCTGACCTTACTTGTTGGAAAATGTACTTCTTTTTGTAGTCCAAGACTATCATACTTTTCTAACCTTTTAAAATCCTTTTCATACTTTTCAGCAGCATCTAACATCAAATAAGTGTTATTCCATCTAGTTTTCACATTTAAGCTCAAACCTTTCTTACAATCAAGATGCTCTAGAGTAACACAGTTCCTAAATTTATCCAACACAGGAGAACTAAGTACATACTTAACAACTGACCTGATCCTGGTAATCGACCGATTATAGACCCGTACTGTATCTTTTATAACAAGAGCAAGAACATGAGCAGCACACCTGACCTGAAATATTAGAAATGACACAATTATGAAATATTAGAAATGAGTCAAATGACACATGTGACCTGACAGAAATATTAAGAAATGACATAATTATGATTTAAAGAATCTTACATGCAAATATTCGGCTCTAACGGTTGCTCATGTCCAACTAATCACACTTTGCTTCAAATAATCAATTGCCTTTTTATTAGCACTAGCGTTATCAAGGGTCACGCTGAACATATCCTCAAGCCCCCACTTTGTCAAACACTTCTCCAATAATTTACCAATTGCAGTACCTGTATAACCTTTAACTTGACAGAACATGAGTATTCTCTTTTGCAAATTCCATTTCTGATCGATAAAATGAACCACCACACACATATAGTTAAAATTGTTTGGTGACGTCCATGTGTCAGTTGTCAAGGATACCCTCATTTTTGATGTCTTAAAGTAATCTTTCAAACTTTTCTTATTTTCTATATAGATTTCTAAAAGATCTCTGTACATTTTCATACGACTTGGGACCTTGAATCTAGGCTCCGCCACAAGCATGAATTCCTTAAACCCTGCACCTTCTACCATTCTAAACGGCATCTCATCCTTAATTATAAACTCAACTAGAGCTCTTCGTAACTTATCATAGCTATAAGAATAAGAAACTAATTTACCATCTTCACCTGGTCTTGAGGGTGGAAACATCAGGGTTGTCTGTCCATCCACCTTCTTCTTATTAGGATTCTTTGGACATCGCTTCAAATGCTTCCTCAAACCAGAAGTACCATTTCTCTCAGAATTGGCTGCTAGTTTACGCTTACAATAAATACATTCTGCTTCTTCTGGATTTAACCTTGTAAACTCGTTCCATATAGCAGATATGACTTGGGACTTCTTCTTGCCTTCACCAACAACATTGGTTGTATCTTCGTTTTGTGTAGGTGACGTTGTGGAGCTTCCGGTGTAGATGTAGGTTCTAAAAGATTATTAGAGGTTCCAACTTGGGTTTCCAAAGTTGTAGCTTGACTTGAACTATGCGTCATATAATATAATGTCGTAAGATACATCATACATGTATAGATGACTAATAGAACAAAGAAAATAGGATAACTGAAGAGAGTATGGAACACAAATTGGTATACATCACCAATGAAAAGAAACAGTACACTTATTATATGTAAATGCACAAATTGGAACACTACACATATATTATATGTAAATGCATGTAGGAAAAATGATATACTGCATTTAGGAATTACACATAAGCATAATATGATATATTGCATAGGAATCAAGCAAATGAGCAATAAATACTTAGAATGATTTTCCTAGAGCATACAGGAAAATCATTTCCTAATTGGACAAAACTCCAAAAGATAAATAGTTGGCAGTTGAGCAGCCAATAGTTTTTATCAACAAAGACTTTCAACAGCCAATCAAACAGACATGATATCTCTGCAATGCACATTAACCATCACTGTCAAGTCGATTATCTGGGTGAGGCTGGCAGCCGGGTCAAGTCTGCAGGGGTATAAAGGATCATGACTTCTGCCCTTTGGAAGTGACCTCCCAGTTCCATCATAAAACTACACCACCTTAGATCCAATTGTGTAATTGAGGTGAAAACCCACCTCAAACTAGAAAAAGGGAACATCTAATTACGACATAGTTCTGTCCAAATTAGAGACAACAATGGCGATAAGAGCAAGCCACAATCACATTCAATTTCACATTTCACTTGGAAAAAACCACTATAGCAATTTCACATTTCACATTGATTTTTGGATTTAGATGAGACAATAATCAGTATAAAGAAAAATGGTTTTGCAGAAGGAATAACTGGATGTGATCTTGGTCCCTACTGGTATGTTTCTCATGATTGGTTACCATCTTTTCCTTCTCAATAGTTTTGTTTGGACTCAAATTCAGGGTTGACTAGTAGTTACATCTACTCCAAATGAGTATCAAAATAATTTCCCCTTTGATTATTCTAGAACAGGAAGTTTAGTACCAACATAAGCAACATATTTCAGATGATAACAATCAAAGAATCATGAAACCCGTAGTTTAAGCAGTAAGAAAAGGATTGCATCAAAAAAATTGAAGTTTAAAACTGGAGGAACAATCATGTGAGACATAAGATAGTAAATTAAAACTAAATAGAACATTAAGCAATAGCAACATCAATTCAAACCCACTCTAGTAAAAACATAAATGAACAATATAAATGTGGCATCTGATGGAAGCATGAGTATGAACAATAAATGCAGACATGGCGATGAAAGCTAGGTTAAATAAACTGTTTAACATCTATAATCGTTCCCATACCATTTGATGAAAGCCAGATTTAGCCAAGGGTTCAAGAGAATCAAGACGAAATGAAATTGAAGAAGAAATCACGAAATCACCGATTCACCAGATGAAATCACGAAATCACCGAAAGTCACTAAATCATTGTAAACCAGAGACGGCTGAAGAGTGAAGCCTGAAATCACCTACACCTAATTTAATACTTTAACAGCTGAGATTAAAACAATCTTAATCAACGGCTAGTATAGCTCGGTTCTTTGGGTCGGTACAGGTCGGTTCCGAGGTTGTACTTGTACCTTGTACCCGTTTATACCCGGTTTCCATTTTTTGTACCTGTACCATGTACCCTGTACCCTCGGTTCAGTTTTTTTTTTGTACGGCTCCGTCTGTTCCGGTCCGGTTCTTCGGTTCCGGTCGGTTCTTGTGCAGCCCTAATTACGCTCATATATATATGCAAAATGTAGGAAATAAAATTAAGTATAATGGGTAAAATTGGAAACTCAAAAGAGAATGGCATTTTAACGTAAATAGGTCAGTCAAAATAATGGGTTTCAAATTTAAATTATTTTAATATCCCTAAAAAAAAAAAGGCTGATATAGGGGCTCCCATATCAATAGAGGGGCTCCTCTAATAAGAAGAAATAGGGACATTATGAAGTAAAACTTAAAAACCCCTTATCCATAATATTTTCACAATATCCAAACCACCCCTCATTAGTAATCTTAATTACATTAATTAGTTTAAACTAATCATGATTAATTAAACATAATCTTTTACCTAATCAAATGATTTGATTTTTTTTTTTTTTTGGAATTTGTGTTTGGTGGGAAGAAAAACTTGATGAAATTTAAGAAAATTTTGTCGTTTTTTTTTTAAACCCTAGATTTTGATTCAATCAACCATATTAGCAT